>ML325904.1:7380-39560 GCA_005239505.1 Nicotiana paniculata | reverse complement strand
CTTTAAGTGGAAAAACTCCCGTACCCCCTTTGGGGCGTATAAAAAAAGGAGGTGTGACAGTTATCTTTTTGAGCTTTATTGATTTAGTTTTGATAAACTTTTTCAACCGAGATAATTTATATAGTAATTGTTAATGGTAATTGAATTAACATTTTACTTTATTGAGTTTTCCAAGTAGAGTATTCTTCTACTTATATAGTATCTCTTAGCACTTTAATTCTAAACATAAGTTGAAACAAATAATATTATAATTACTATTATGTTTCAAGAATCATTCAATGTTAAGAAAGAATTTTAATAGTTACTTATTAGAGTAGCTTGAAAATTTTATACAAAGGCACTTAAAAATTAAAACAAATTGTTCTGAACTAACATTGTAAGAAGATTTAAGCATAACTACAATTTAAGATGCATAAATTCTTTAGCTATAACTATTTTAACCAAATGATTTAAAGATTGAGAAACTACCAGCTATGTCCATTTATAAGAAACTTGTTACAAAAATTAGTTAATTCTTAAAGTATTACTAATATTAGCCAATTAGCTATTTGTAGCAAAAAAGGTAAATTTTTTATTTTCTTTTGAGTGAGTGTTACTAGAATAGATTGGGTACATCTTAAGGAGCTTGAATATCAGTTTTGGGATAATTTGGTGAAGTTTTGAGGTGGTTTGAATGGAATATTCGACGTAAAAGCTGAACATAAAATAATGATATGTGTACCATTTGTGTATCACATATGCATCATATTTATATCAATTGTGTATAACATGTATACCTGTGTGTGAGATACATGCATTATACATGTTTGATACATGCTCCCAGAAGAATTTTTCGACCCCGATTTAATTATGAATTTTGATACAAAACCAGTCCAAATCACCTACAATCTTTCTCAAATTTTGTATATTGACTTATCTATATGTTTTCAATAAATTTCAATNATACCTGTGTGAGAGATACATGCGTGATACATGTGTCGCAGAAGAATTTCTTGAACTCGATTTAATTATGAATTTTGATTCAAAACCAGTCCAAATCACCTCCAATCTTCCTCAAATTTGTATATTGACTTATCTATATGTTTTCAATGAATTTCAATTATACCCATTGAAAAAGTTCATTTTTTGCTTAAATTTTTGAAAATATTGTATATATTTTTTTTTGTATTTCATCACCTTATTTGCTACCTCATCTATGAAATTTCCTTTCGGTCTTGCATCTAATGTTGCTAATCACGCTTAAAAATATGGAAGGAGATTTTTGCATGTGATTCATTGAGAGAAAGAACCTTATTTATTTAGTTTTTAATTTTTATATGTGCTTAGTTAATTTTAGTAAGTCTATGACTAATAGCTAGAGATTGATAAATTAAGACTTATTTGGAATATTTGTATAAGTTTCCCTAAAAGATTCTCTTAATAGTGCATAATTATTATATTTTGGGGGCCTAAGGCTATTGCCTTAGTGGCCTTAGGCTCCAGTCGGCTCTGTATTCAGGTATTCTAGAAACACAAAGGCAAATTAATTTCTCAGGTCTTTTATTTTAATCGTTATTATTCACAAGAATAAAAAATGAACAAAAACTAACTTGATTTTGGTCTTTACACTTCGGGTCAACATGACTATTTATGGCCTAATGACCGAAAAACAGCATCTTAGTTAAAATGCTAATTATATGCTGACTTTAACCTGGGCCCATAGGAAGCAACTTTATTGGTACCCGTTGATTTAAAGCTTCTACCACCTGGCACTAGATGCTTTATGCTGGGCCCATAAAAATGATGAGTCTACAACAATTTCTCTTTTGAGTAGATAAAATTTTATATTAGGAAAACTGATGAATATACAACTCCTTCATTAAGCTCTTGGGTTTTCTATATATATGCCTAGCTTTCTAAAATTGAAAGCCTTTCGAATTATATCCCTAGCGTTTTTGAATTTATATTATCTCCGTTTTAACTTTGATTTAACTTATTCTTAGAGAAAAGAAGGTGGAGAATTATTTTAAGGTCAATTGAGTTTACTTGGTTTGACTAAATCAATAAAATATTTGAGCTTAATTTTTATTCCCTTCAAAAACTTCTTGTGCAAAGTGGAGAATAACATTAAGACTTTATTTTCTTTTGCTATCAGAATTGATCCTATCTGAAAATCTACACGAATTTTTTTGGTACTTTAGAATGATATAAGAAATTTCAACATACAACATAAAAAGAAGGAAAGAACTTTACAAATATTTCAGGAATAGTTTAGATTGTATGGCCAATAATAGGTAGCTCACCTTATGCTTATGTGATATATTTCTCATATTTTAAATATGTTAGTGAAGTATCTTTTCTTACAAATCATGAGTTAACAAAATCACTTCTTGAACTTTAAAATGACGAACAAAATAATATATCATCGTTTATGAGTGGTTGTTGAGAAGATTAAGTTGAAGTAGATAAAAGAACGAACTATTATTTTTTCTTTTTTTCATGGAGTATCAAGTATTTTTGGAAATAGCAAGAAATGCCATGTGAATCATATTTGATTATGGAATTATCAGTAAACTTTATCTTAATTAGGAGTATTATTTTCAATTTATATTTTATTTCATGTTTGAAAATTCGCTTCTTTGGATTGTGGCCCGTGCTAAGCACGACTCTAACTTCATAACAAGTGTAAGTCTTGCGGACGAAGAAGGGTTTTTACGTAAATATAGGCTTCTTCATGGCTAATTGTAGAGGTATCTTTTTGTCCGAAAAACAACACGTGTCCCCCTAGAAGTCCCACCCTTTTACACACTTTGGTTCCCGTTTCAAGTTTCTCTTTCTTCCATTCATCTTCTTCACTGCCTCTAGTTTAATCTTTCAGTCATAATGAGGCTTTGCTCCGATTAATCTTTTCTTATTGCACTTGTTTTTGGGTAAATTTTCTAGATTCTCTTCCTTTTCGTTTAATTTTCTTTTGGTTTCTTTTTGTTTTTATCTTTTAATATTGATGCTCTTTTTTGGGTTTCACCCATGACTTATTAATTTTCTCACTACAAAGAAGCAGGGAGATGGATATTATGCGTTTCCTCTGTTTCTTCAACTATATATGCATGTGTTAATTTACAGTGTCAGGCAACAAATTTTAGGGCTTTCTTAAAAAAATATTATATTTTCTTCCAGAATTTCTGAAACTGTCATCTAATATCCTTAGCATAAGAGACGAACAAGGAAAGGAGAATAGGTTATCTGTTGTTACTTCTGCGCCGGAAAATATTTCTTCTCCAGCTTGTGTTTCGATCTCTTCTAAATGGAAAAACTGAATACGATCTCTTATATATATATATATATATATATATATATATATATACATACATGATGCGCTAGTAACACAGAGTCGGGTTATTTCAGGGATTGATACATATATACGGCTATCAAAGTATATATATATACACACACATAGACACTTCACCATAATACTATAACGTATATATAACTTGTTATAATATATGTCAGTGTGTGTATATATATAACACACACACACTTACTACTGCTTTAATTACCTATATAGCATGTTATAGTATATGATATTGTATTCATTATTTGTATTATAACAGAATTAATGAATTACATTCATTCATCAATAGATTATAAGTCGATGAATCAATTATAACACATTAATTGATATAGGTCGAGACGTTTTGTTTTGACTATTCAACGATGCATCTGAGTAGGTTATAAGTCGATGATAGACTTGTCAAGATCATAATAAATATATATAATTTTTCATCAAATATACATGTGTGTCAGTTGAATCATCATTAACTCTGTTATAATACAAATAATGAATACAATATCATATACTATAACATGCTATATATGTAGTTAAAGCAGCACGAAGTGTGTGTGTTATATATATACACACTAACATATCTATAACAAGTTATATATACGTTATAGTATTACAGTGAAGTGTCTATGTATGTGTATGTGTGTGTGTGTGTGTATATATATATATATATATAAGAACATGAAGTGCTAGGAACACATGGTCGGGTTATTCTAGGGATTGATACATATATACGACTATCAAAGTGTATATATATATATATATATATATATATATATATATATATGTGTGTGTGTGTGTGTGTGTGTGTGTGTGTGTGTGATGACCCAAAAGGTCATCCTGTGTAAATTTAGCAAAAACTATGTTCCGAGGCCCCGAAAGCCTCCGCTAATTTTACCTTGATGTGCTGCACAGCCCGGACGCGTAGCCGGGAAGCCTTTATGTGGAAATGTGTTAAACAGTTGAATTTATGATAATTAATTGAATAAAGTTGACTTGGGTCAATATTTTTGGTAAACGGACCGGACCCGTGATTTGACGGTCCCAGAGGGTCCGTAGGAAAATATGGGACCTGGGTGTATGCCCGGAATCGAATTCCGAGGTCCCAAGTCCGAGAAATGAATTTTTAAAGAAACTTATTTTCTGAAGCTAATAAAGACTTTTGAAAATGAACTTTGATGTGAAATCTGTGTTACCGAGCCCGTATTATGGTTCCGGAGCCCGGGACAGGTTCAATATGTGTTATGTGAGTTATCTGTAAAATTTGGTAAGAAACGGACTTGGTTTGACGTGTTTCATATCAAAATTGGAGAATTTAGTAGTTTATGAAGTTTGAGAAAATTCTATAGATTATGGAGTTAATTCATTGTTTTTGATGTTATTTTGATGGATTAATTACTCTAATAAGTTCATAGGATGATTTTGAAGTCGTGTGTATATTTGGTTTTGATCCCCGAGGGCTCGGGTGAGTTTCGGGTAGGTGTCGGGGGTGCTTAAAGGTTGAAAAATATGGTGTTCAAATGTTGTTTCTGGTGTCTGAGATTTTTACACTATGCGATCGCATAGGTTGCCACGCGATCACGTAGTGTAGTGTGGGGGGGGGGGGGGGGGGGTTTCTGTGACTCTATGCGATCGCATAGGCACTTCCGCGATCTCATAGAGTATAGGAGAGCTGGGGAGGGGGATAGGTATTTTCCTTCTACGGTCGCACCAATCCGTCTGCGATCGCACACCCAAGCCCAAAGACCCTATGCGATCACAACTCCCTTTCCGCGATCGCAATGCACGTGACTCATGCCTCTATGCGATCGCAACCATATCTTCGCGATCGCAGGCTTATTTCGTCCAGTCATTTTAAAGCCTTAAAACAGAATACCATTACGGGATTTTCACATTCTTTCACCATTTTCTTCTTCTCCACTCTTCTTGGGCGATTCTTAGGAGACCATTCCACCATAGCTTCACAGGTAAGTGTTTTTACCTCTAATTTCTTCCATTTTCCTTCATCAATCACTAGATTCTAGGTCTAAAAACATGAAATCAAAGGTAGAAATTGGGGGTTTTGGGTTGAGTTAGGGCTTTTGGAAATTTTGAGAATTCAACCTCATTTTGGGGTCGGATTTCAAAATAAATTGTATATTCGGGTTCCTGGGGAAATGGGTTATCGGGCTTTGGTCCGAACCTCGAGTTTGGACTAAGTAGGCCCGGGGTCGAATTTTGGTAATTTTGGAAGAATTATGGGAAATGTATAATTAGGCTTTGAGATTGAGTTATTGAATAATTATTGATGTTATTGAGTCAATTATGTCTATATATTATCGTTTCAGAGTCGGATTCAAGAGGAAAGGCGGTGATTGAGGCTTGACTTGCATTCTTGGAGCCGAGGTAAGTGTTTGGCCTAACCTTAGCTTGAGGGAATAGGTATAGAGTCTTATTTTCTATGTGTAATTCATGTCCAATGTATAGGTCAGGTGACGGGTACCTATATGTTGTGGTCAAGCATGCACGTGAGTCGAATTTTGATGAGTTATTTAGTGTTCTTTGATTTTCTCTGTGTTGTGAATTATTGGGAACCTTGGAAGTGGTATCTTGAGGTTACTTCATGACGTAGAAAGTTATTGACTATGTGTTCGGTTGAGGGTTTTACTGTTGATATTATACTTCTGAGCGAGATTGGTATAGTTGAGTCCCTTGCCGGAACAATAGAATTTTGTTGACAACTTCTGTACGTTTGAAATGTCGTATTGCTAAACTTTCATATCAATGGTTGCTTTTATATTCATTATGCACGAGAGGACATTCCGTGCCGAGTGATTACTATTTATGCATGAGGGGACATTCCGTGCCGAGTGATTATTATTTATGCACAAGGGGACATTCCGTGCCGAGTGATTGTTATTTATGCACGAGGGGACATTCCGTGCCGAGTGATTATTATTTATGCACGAGGGGGCATTCCGTGCCGAGTGACTTTATTATTTATGCACAAGGAGACATTCCGTGCCGTGTGATTTTGAGGTTATGCACGAGGGGTGATGTCGCGCCTTCTCTTGTCGATTTTACTTGTTTCGGGTTGTTATTTCCTGTTTTACTTCTACGTTCCCGTTAGTACTTGATTCTACTGTGTTAGCAATTGTGCCCCTTTTATCCCCAGAATGTTCTTCCCCGTAACTGTATTCTTGTTTATTTTCTACTATACTATTGAACTGCACAAGTACAATTTGTTGTCGTGTCCTAGCCTCGTCACTACTTTGCCGAGGTTAGGCTCGGCACTTACTCAGTACATGGGGTCGGTTGTAATGATGCTACACCTGCACTTCTCTATGTTGTGCAGATTACGCAGTCGGTCCCAATGGACATCGTTAAGGAGAGTGTCCTTCAGTCCATTTCAGACGACACCGAGGTAGTTCCGCAGGCGTTCGTGGATCTCGGCGTCACTGTCTATCTTTCATTCTGTCATCTATGTGTTTCCAGACAGATATATCATTTTATTTCAAACAGTTGTGTTTAGCTAAATCTTAGACTGGTTCGTGAGGTTGTGACTCCATTTCTGGGTTTTGTACTTACAGGGATTTCTTCGTTATTAGCTATTGTTATTTAGACTTTTGTTAATGCTTCCGCACTTTATCTCAATTATCTAGTCAGTGTTTGTTATTTTTACTTGTTAATAAATCAATTCAGTGATCACGTTGGCTTGCCTAGCGGGTACAACGTTAGGCGCCATCACGGCCTGAAGGTGAGATTTTGGATCGTGACAAGATGGTATCAGAGCACTAGGTTGCTTAGGTCTCACAACTCACAGACAAACTTGGTAGAGTCTGAGGGATCGGTACGGAGACGTCTGTAATTATCCCCCAGAGGCTGCAAAGTTAGGAATGACTTCACTTTTCTTCTTTTCTGTCGTGCGATTTGAATTCCAAATGCTAATTGAGTTTCGATTCTATTCTCTCGCAGATGGCAAGAACGCGTGCTTCCTCATCTAGTGATCAGCAACCCGATTCTCCTGTTGCAGCTCCTATGAGGGGCTGAGGCCGAGGCCGTACTAGAGGCCGAGGCAGGGGAAGGGCTCAGCCCAGAGCAGCAGCCCTAGTAGAGGACCCACATGTAGACTTTGCCGGTGAGGTTCCAACTCAGACAGTTCCAGTTGGACCAACTCAGGTCCCAGAGGGGTTCATTGCCACCCCGGTGCTTCAGGATGCTCTAGTCCGCTTAGTGGGACTCATGCACCAGCCGTCTCTCAGGCTGGGGAAGGGACCCAGAGTCCTGCTACTCGCACGCCAGAGCAGCTAGATCCTCAGTTCCAAACTCCGGCACCTTAGATGGCCGGAGTAGCTCATCTGGGCATTGTGGTCCCGACAGTCGAGGGAGCAACTATGTCAGCAGATGCTTTATGGAGATTGGATAATTCACCAAGTTATTCACTGCTACATTTACTGGTGTACCATCAGAGGATCCCCAGGATTATTTGGACAGATGTCATGAGGTTCTTCGGAACATGGGCCTAGTAGAGTCCAATGGAGCTGATTTTGCTACTTTTCGTCTTTCGGGTTCCGCCAAGACTTGGTGGAGAGACTATTACTTGACCAGGCCAGCTGGGTCTGCACCATTGACTTGGGCTCAGTTCTACGAGTTATTCTTGGGGAAGTTCCTTCCAGTTACTCAGAGGGAGGATCTTCGGAGGCAGTTTGAGAACCTCCAGCAAGGATCTATGTCTGTCACTTAGTACGAGACCAAGTTCATCACTCTAGCTCGGCAAGTGCATATGATACTTCCCTCTGATCGTGAGAGAGTGAAGAGGTTTATTGAGGGTTTGGCTCTGCCCATCAGGCTTCATATGGCCAGGGAATTAGGTACTGATATTTCATTCCAGGATGCGGCCAATGTGGCCAGGAGGATTGAGATGATTATGTCACAGGGTGGTGGTCAGGGGCATGACAAGAGGCCCCGTCACTTCGGTCGATTCAGTGGAGCCTCATCTGGGGGCAGGGATTCTTTCGGTAGAGGTCATCCTCCCAGACCCTATCAGTCGGCACTTCAGGTAGCTCAAAGTGCACCGCCATCTCCTATTAGTGCACCACCAACACCTATCAGTGCACCGCTGCTTCAGAGCTTTCAGGGTGGTTATCAGGGTCGACAGGGCCAGTTCAGAAGTCAGCAACCACATCAGCAGAGGCCTTGTTATTCTTGTGGTGGTTTGGGGCATATTTCCAGGTTTTGCCCTCGAGGTTCTGGTGGGTCTCAGTATCAGGGTTCTCGTGCCATGGTTCCCGCATCAGGTGCACCCCCACCCCTTCAGCCAGCTAGGGTTGGCGGTCGGGGTGCCAGAGGTGGAGGTCAGACTCATAGAGGCGGAGGACATGCCACGAGAGATAGAGGTCATGCCGTAGTAGGTCGACCCAGAGATGTTCAGGTTGGAGTGGCTCAGCCCTGGTGCTATGCTTTTCCTGCCAGGCCTGATGCTGAGGCTTCTGATGCAGTTATTACAGGTACGGTTTCAGTTTACAGCCGAGAGGATTCGGTGTTATTTGATCTGGGTTCTACATTCTCCTATGTGTCTTCATATTATGCCCCTTATTTGAGTATGCCCCGTGATTCCTTGAGTACTGATGTGCATGTGTCTACACCAGTGGGTGATTCTATAGTGGTAGATCGAGTCTACCGTGCTTGCCTAGTAGTTATTGGTGGTCTGGAGACTCAGTTGATCTTTTGCTTCTTGATATGGTTGACTTTGATGTTATATTGAGGATGGATTGGTTATCCCCCTATTATGCTATTCTGGACTATCATGCCAAGACAGTGACCTTGGTCTTGCCATGGGTAACTCATTTGGAGTGGAGGGGGACTCCTAGTCATTCTTCTGGTAGAGTTATTTCTTATATGAAGGCTCCGCGCATGGTCAAGAAGGGTTGTTTGGCCTATGTTCGTGATTCTAGCGCCGAGGTTCCTTTCCTGGAGTCTGTGCCTGTGGTTCGTGAGTTTCCAGAGGTATTCCCAGCTGACCTGCCGGGTATGCCACCCGACAGGGATATTGATTTTTGTATTGAGGTAGCTCAGGGCACCCAACCTATTTCTACTCCGTTGTATCGTATGGCCCCTCTAGAGTTGAAGAAGTTAAAGGATCAGTTGTAGGATTTGTTGGATAAAGTCTTCATTATGCCTAGTTTTTCTCCTTGGGGCGCCCCAATATTGTTTGTCAAGAAGAAAGATGGCTCGATGAGGATGTGTATTGACTACCGGCAGTTGAACAAGATTAATATTAAGAACAAGTACCCTTTGCCGAGGATTGATGATTTATTCGACCAGCTTCAGGGTGTTTCAGTGTTTTCCAATATTGACTTGTGATCTGGTTACCATCAGCTGAGGGTTAGGGCATCTGATGTCCCTAAGACAACATTTCACACTCGTTATGGGCATTATGAGTTCTTGGTGATGTCATTTGGGTTGACAACTGGCCCCGCTGCTTTTATGGAGTTGATGAACCGAGTGTTCAGGCCTTATTTGGAGTCGTTCGTTATTGTTTTCATTGATGATATATTGATATACTCTCGCAGCCGAGAGGAGCATGAGCAGCACCTTAGAGTCGTCCTCCAGACTTTGAGGGATAGTCAGTTGTATGCCAAATTTTCCAAGTGTGAGTTCTGTTTGACTTAGGTTGCATTTGTAGGCCATGTGGTATCATCAGAGGGTATTCAGGTAGATCCCAAGAAGATTTCAGCAGTCGGAGATTGTCCTAGACCCACTTCAGCTACAAAGATTCGGAGTTTCTTGGGCTTAGCATGTTATTATCGGCGGTTTGTGGAGGGCTTTTCATCTATTGCAGCCCCGATGACCAAGTTGACCCAGAAGGGTGCCCCGTTCAGGTGGTCAGATGAGTGTAAGGAGAGCTTTCAGAACCTCAAGACAGCCTTGACCACGGCACCAGTGATAGTTTTGCCCACAGGTTCAGGATCGTATACCGTGTATTGTGATGCTTCACAGGTTGGGCTTGGTGCAGTGTTGATGCAGGATGGCAAGGTTATAGCCTATGCTTCTCGTCAGTTGAAGGTTCATGAGAAGATCTATCCAGTACATGACTTGGAGTTAGCAGCTACTGTGCATGCATTGAAGATTTGGAGGCATTATTTGTATGGTGTGCCATATGAGGTGTTCACGGATCATAAGAGCTTACAATATCTGTTCAAATAAAAGGAGTTGAACATGAGGCAGAGGATATGGTTAGAGTTGCTGAAGTATTATGATATTACCATTCTTTATCATCCGGGTAAGGCCAATATGGTGGCCGATGCTTTGAGCCGGAAGTCATCCAGTATGGGTAGTCTTGCCTATTTATCAGCCGGAGAGCGACCTCTTGCTTTGGATGTTGAGTCTTTAGCCAACTGATTTGTGAGATTTGAGGTTTCTGAGACTGGCAGTGTTTTGGCCCATATTGTGGCCCGTTCTTCATTGTATGACCATATTCGGGCCAAGTAGTATGATGATTGCCATTTATGTGTTCTTAGAGATAATGTCAGGCACGGAGATGCCAAGCAGGTTACGGTTGATGATGAGGGAGTTTTGAGGATGTAGGGTCGGATATGTGTACCTAATGTGGATGGTATTCGTGATTTGATACTTCTGGAGGCCCATAGTTTCCGGTATTCTATTCATACGGGAGCCGCAAAGATGTACCAGGTCTTGCTGCAGCATTATGTGTGGCGGAATATGAAGAAGGATATTGTAGCTTATGTAGCTCGGTGCTTGAACTGTCAGCAGGCTAAGTATAAGCACCAGAGACCCAATGGTTTGATGCAGCAGATTCAGCTTCCCGAGTGGAAGTGGGAGCGTATCACCATGGACTTTGTAGTTGGACTCCTACGGACTCAGAGGATGTTTGATACAGTATGGGTCGTTGTGGATAGGTTGACCAAGTCAGCGCACTTCATCCCAGTATCAGTTTCATATTCAGCAGAGAATTTGGGAAGGATCTATATGAGAGAGATTGTTAGACTGCATGGTGTGCCCATATCCATTATCTCAGATCGAGGTACTCAGTTTACCTCCCATTTACAGAGAGTAATTCAGCGAGATTTGGGCACACAGATTGATTTGAGCACCGCATTCATCCTCAGACGGACGGACAGTCCGAGCGTACTATTCATATTTTGGAGGATATTTGCGAGCTTGTGTCATTGACTTTTGTGGTTCATGGGACCAGTTCTTGCCTTTAGCTGAGTTTGCCTATAACAACAACTATCAGTCGAGCATTCAAATGGCTTCGTATGAGGCATTGTATGGTGGGCGGTGTCGGTCTCCAGTCGGATGGTTTGAGCCGGGAGAGACTAGATTGTTGGGTTCTGAGTTAGTCCAGGATGCCTTGGACAAGGTGAAGATCATTCAGGATAGACTACGTACAGCTCAGTCCAGGCAGAAGAGTTATGCGGATCGCAAAGTTTGAGATTTGGCATTTATGATAGGGGACCGGGTATTTCTTCGGGTGTCGCCCATGAAGGGCATGATGAGATTCGGAAAGAAGGGCAAGTTGAGCCCTAGGTACATTGGTCCATTTGAGATTCTGGATAAGGTAGGAGAGGTGGCCTACAGAATTGCCTTGCCACCTAGTTTGTCAGTCGTGCATCCATTATTTCACGTATTTATGCTCCGGAGGTATATTGCAGATCCATCTCATGTACTTGACTTCAGTGGTGTCCAGTTGGACAAGAATCTGTCTTAGGGATGTTAGAGGTTGGGTTGTAAGGTTTAAGGAGAAACTTTGAAGTAAGGATCTCTATTTATGTTTCCTTGGCAGGCTTATGTGGAGAAGGGTGACGTGGGATCAGCCCAAGGTATATGCATAGTAAAGTTACACCGTGATTTGATAGCTTTGGAACGACTCCTGGCACGTTCGACGATGAACATGTGTTTAAGTGGTGGAGGATGTAATGACCTGACTGGTCATTTTGATCATCTGCACTTTGCTCGGTAGTTTAAGGGCTCGAGCATCTCAGCATGATGTTCTATGACTTACATAAATCGTTGGTGTTGGTTTTCAAGTTATCCGAAATCGGTTTGGAAGAATGAACTTCAAGATTTAAGCTCTAAGTTGGAAGAGTTGACCGATTTTACCCATAGGGCATTGGACCTCAAAATGGAGTTTTGTCGGTTCCGTTAGCTCCGTTGGGTGATTTTGTATTTAAGAGCGCATTTGGACTGTAATTTGGAGGTCCGTAGTCGAATTAGTCTTGAAATGGCGAAAGTTGGATCTTTGGTATGTTTGATCGGGAGGAATTTTTTATATTAGGGTTGGATTCCGATTCAAAAAGTTGGAGTAGGTACATAATGTCAAATGTGACGTGTGTGCAAAATTTGAGGTCAATTGGACGTGTTTTGATAGGTTTCGGCATCAGTTGTAGAAATTGAAGTTTCAAAGTTCATTGATTTTGACTTGAGATGCGATTCGTCGTTTCGAGGTCTTTATGCATGTTATGAAGCTCCGAGTAGGTTCGTTTCGTCATGTAGAACTTGTCTGCAAAATTTGGTGCCATTTGGAGTTGATTTGATATGGTTCTGACGTTTGGTTGCGATTCTAGAAGTTATTGAAGTTTACTTTGATCTTCATTCGTTTTGGTGTCTGATTCGTTCTTTTAGAGGTTATTTTGATGATTTAATCGCGCGAGCGAGCTCGTGTTGTGTTTCTGGACCTGGGTGCATTGTTGGTTTGGAGCCTCGAGGGCTAGGGTGAGTTTCAGATTGGTTTGGAATGATTTTTCATGATTTTTGAGTACTGGTACTGGTGTCATCGCATTTGCTATGTTTTTATCGCAAATGCGACTATCGCAATTGCGAAGCACTATGGCATTTGCGAAGCGGGGCTATTGAGGCAGACTTTGTATTTGCGAAGGTAATTCTCGCATTTGTGATATGTAGGTTGTTCACATTTGTGATACTTTTGTCGCAAAAGCGACCTCATCATGAAAACTTCTAGTTCGCTTTTGCGATGAGTTTTTCATATTGTGGGGTTCGCATTTGCGAACCCCATGTCGCCAATGCGACATCTGCAGCCTTCAAATAGTTTAGAATTCCGAAACTTAGCTTCATTTTGTTATATTTTGAACACTAGCTTCGATGGGAGGTGATTTTGTAAAGGGATTTTCATACCAAATCATTGGGTAAGTACCTCTAATCAATTCTCAATCATATTTCATAATTTTATATAAGATTTAATATCAAATTCATGAGAATATTGGGAAAAAATTGGGGATTTTGTCAAAACTTTGAAGAATAAAAATTTGGGGTTTGAGAGTCGAATATGACTCGAATTTGAAAACAAAATACTTATTTGGACTCGTGAGGCTATGGGTAGTCAAGACCTACCCTTGGACCCGAGTATTGACCGAGCGGGCCCGGGGGTTGACTTTTTAGAAATTGAATAAAAATCACAGCTTTATTAATTAAAATTGTTTTACCTTCCATTGTGTGATGTATTTAAGTCGTCTTTAGCTAGATTGAGCCGAGCGGAGGTGAATTTGTAAAGGAAAAGCTAAATTGAGTATTGAATTAGCTGAATTGAGGTAAGTGTCTTGCCTAACTTTGTTGAGGGAATTTTACCCACTATTTGATTTTGTTTTCTACATGCGGAGGTGATACATATATGAGGTGACGAGCATATATACATGTGTCAGGGTTAACGATGCTCGGGGGTAAATTATGTTATAAAGTGTGTCTTGTAGAATCACATGACCTTCTTGCTTCATGCCTTACTTGACTCCTAGATAGTAAAAATAAGTATTAAATGTTAGGAACTAAGACTTAGCTTATTATAACTTGATCAAATTTGATGGAATTCTGAGAATACATTGATGTGTCTAATTCGTTCATCAGTATGCGTAATCATTGATACCTTGCTACGGCCGATATTCTTGAGAACAAGATTCTATAGTTGTGTTGTAGATCATTCGTGAAATTTGTTGACATACTTGAATAGTAAGGTTCTTGCGGGTTTATTGAGGTTGCGATAGGGATTCATTTGGAATATTCATTTAAACACTCTCCTTGACGTTATTTATGCTTCCTGTCTTATTTGTCATTGATATACATATGCTTGGTAAGGAAGAGTGTAAAGCACGAAGGGTGATGTTGTGCCATATTATTGAGAGTAAAAGCACGAAGGGTGATGTCGTGCCATATTATTAAGAGTAAAATCACAAAGGGTGATGCCGTGCCATATCATTTGTGAGTAAAAATAAGAAGGGTAATGTCGTTCCATGTTATGTGAGTATAAAGCATGAAGGGTGATGTTGTTCCATTTCATTTATATTATCATGATTTAAATTATCATGATTTCATGGCACGATGAGTGTTTCCGTGCAGGTGAGGACGAGGGACATGCATTATATTGTGATATCTTTTCCTTATGTATACGTTCATACCTTTACATTGAGTTTTCATTGTCGTATTTATGGTTCTTATGTGACTTGTTGTTAATGCCATGTTCTTGTTCTCTATCTTATTTGTTATTGTGTCGCTCATGTCTTCTACTTGCTAAATTCGCAATTACCATTCCTACTTCATGTTGTCATGATTACATCTTTGTCGTATCTATTTTGTTGCACTTAGTATAGGCCTTCTACCTTGTTAGTCATTCATGCTTCTACTTGTTAAATCACGAAGATCATGCGTACCCTTCTTATTTGTTATATTTGTATTTATGCTTCCACCATGCTAGTTAGTTGAAGTTACATTCATTTTCCTAATTGTTGTCATTACCTTTATGCTTTCCGCCTCATCTATTACTAATGCCCTTATGTACATTCTCGTTCACTATTGCAACTTGAGTACTTCCTACTTTGTCATTAATGTTATTGGCATTTCTGCCATTTGGTTGGTACTGTTTTATGCATTTTTGGTGAGGATGATATAAATGCACGAAGAGTATTGCTGTGCAATTGACTTGATATCAGAGTATATTCCTCACGCTATGAAAGTTATAGGGTGACTATTGTGGTTTATTGGTCTTCGCTCTAAGGAAAAGATTGATTGAGATATTGGAAATTGTTGAATTGTGATCTCTTCTAATACTATGTTATTGTTTTGTACATTCGTTTCATGTACTCTATTCTGTTATACTGTAGTATTGTTTTATTGCTAGTTTGCGGTACAAATTTTATCAGTGAACATCTTTTAACTAAAATGCCTCGTCACTACTTCGACGAGGTTAGATACAATATTCACTAGGTACATGGGTTCGGTTGTACTCATACTACACTTATGCACCTTGCGTGTAGATTTTTGGAGCAGAGCTGCTGGTTATGTCGGGAGCTGACTCTAAAGATGTTCGTGCATTCCGGATATAGCTGCCATTTGTCCTTGGTAGCTTTGGATTTTGTTAATCTGTTTATGTAATATTCAAACAGATTGTGTAATTATTTGTATCATCTTTGTAAATTCCATGTCTTAGAAGCTCGTGATTCGTACTACCAGTTCTTGGGTTAAATTGTAAATGTCTAGATAATTCTTCACTATTTTCCTATTATTTTACTTTAATTTTATTGACTGTTAGTTGTCTTACCTAGCGGGTCGAGTTAAGTGCCATCACAACTAGTGATTTTTGGGTTGTGACAAGTTGGTATCAGAGCTCTAGGTTCATAGGTTCTACGAGTCATGAGAAAGTGTCTAGTAGAGTCTTGCGGATCGGTATGATGACGACCATACCTATCTTCGAGAGGCTACAGGGCATTTTGTGATAAACTTCTCATCGTTATTTCCTTATCATGCAATATTGATTCAGCTTGAAGCGTAACTCTTTGAATTCCTTCCACGCATTCTTATTCGCATGTGAGCGCTCGGTATCGACTGTGCATCGACGGCTTGTGATTCCATGGATGAGGTGCGAGATGTGACTTTTGTGTGCGAATGATGGGTCAACCTAGAGGACTTGAGACCGAGTTTTGACTGCAGCTTGAGCACATAAATTTCGATTGTGTGTGCATGTGCTTTGGACTCATACATCCGCTAATGTCCCTATGAGTGGAATTTATGATCGGCGATTGGTTGGATGACTAAATAATGAGTAGGATGTGATTGCGGACTACGTTTAGATGACTTAAAATGTGAAGAGAAGAGTTTGCTTGAGGTGTAAAAAAGACTCATGGGTGCTTGATTTCTATCTTCAATGTGACGTATAGTCCCGAGTTATGAGCGTACTTTAAAAATCAAAGTTATACTCTAAGTCTATTTTGCCCTTGACATTTTCAATTTCCAATATATGTAATTCCTTTTTATATTAGTTAGAGCGAAAAACATTTATATCCTCCATGTCTGCTTTTAAAATTAAAGTCATCCTCCAACTTCTATGTTTCAATCATTTTTTATAACAAATTCCTAAGAATTAACTTCTATTTTTCGTTAACTTTTTTTTATTCTACATTGCATAATCTACAAAGTTCTCACTCTCTTTTATTCTCAATTTTGTAAATGCATTGGGTTTTGATTAATCATTTGTTGAACATCATTAACTTATATGCTTGATTGCTAAGTCTCACTCTTTTTTCCGAAAATAGTATATAGTTCTTTATAGATAAATCCATAAAATAGATAAAAATAAATAAAAAAAGTTATCATTACAATAAAGAAATTCTTTGTAAAAAAGAAGATAAAATTTGTGGAAGATAAAATATGCATTTTAAAGGGACAACTTTGATATAAGAAGGAGAATGATAATTATTCAAAGTTGGTGGATGACTTAATTACAATTTCGATTTCAGATGGAAGTAGCTCTCACCAAATCAAAATCAAGAGGAGATCGCCAAAAACTATAGGTAATGAACAAAGTTTAATGCACTAAATGAAATCTGAGAGCATCTTGGTCCAACCAGAAAAAAAAAAGTCAAACTGTTATTCTTTTATTTTACATGAGTTACTACATAACCAAATAAATAATTAATGAGTTTAACTTTTAGACACTGATAGTGTAATATAATTTTTACACTATCAACTAGTTACCTGAAAAATCAGGTAAAACAAACTGCTACAACAGGTTAAAATAAAACAATAGTAATAAAAATTATATACAACAACAGTGTATATAAGTTAAACCCATAAAAAATAAGAACAGACAACAAATTCAAATACCAAATGACACTAATAATTAGGGTTTGATATTGTCATAGCTACCATGATGAGATGTCTTATACTTAGCAGCAAATCCATTAAACAAAGCTAGAGCGTTGCTAGTAACTTGCGCAACATTAAGAACCTTAGCTTTAATAGTAGCCTTCACTTTACCACCCCTAGAATAAGCAGAAAGCCCATCCATGCAAGTGTAAGCATCAGTTAATACTGTACTAAGCCAAGTTTGAACATTATTTTGATGCCATAAAAACTCTTCTAATTGCCCATCTAACTTCAAACTGTGAAGCTCTTTGACAGCATTTTTGAGTTGGGAAACACCATGAGAGATGTAAACAAAACATTCTTTTATTGCTTGATAATCCTTTGACTTCATTTCCTTAGGTTCCTTGCATACCTTTGCTATGTAATTTTTTGTATGTATAGCCCTAACTAGGCTCACTTTCAAGGCAGCTTGAGCTATTTCTTGAGGATTTTGTGATGTTGGATTTACATATTTTGATAAAAATGTCACACATGGTTCAGGATAACGCGTTCGCCTGCATTGTGTCTCTATGAAGGTCGAGCGAGGACGTAATCGACTATTGCTGCTCTCGACTAGAGCAACAACAGAAAGGACGAGAAGCAAAAGAGGAATTTTAATTTTTTCCATTGGTTGAGAGGGATTGTATTATAATTAATTAAAAGAGAAGAGGGATTCAATGCAAAGCTAAATTGATGAGTAGAGATTGAGATGATAGAAAGGATTTGTGATGGAAAAATATGAAGAGTATGCATGGTCTTATATAGAAAGGTTTGTCACATGTAGGGGTGTATATGGATCAGGTTGGTTCAATTTTGTCGGGTTTCTCGGGTTTTCGATTTTTTTTGTTACATGAATATTATTCCAATCTTACTTTGTTAAAATTATAGATAAAGTTTTAATAAGTGAATATATGTTTAGTAAATATTGAAAAAATTGAAGAACATATGATCTCTTAAAATATTTTAGGGAGAGAATTTTTTTAGTAAACATGATAGTTATTTTTTTAGTCGTCTAACAATAATTTTCGTTAATGTAACGCTTTCAAGGTTAACACATGAGAGTATCCTAAATATTTTAATATTATTTAAAGAAAGTTCAATATAAAGTTTTAAAAAAAATATATATAAATTATATATTTATAAGTCGGTTTGGTTCGAATTTTTTACTCAATACCAAATCAAGTCAAACCAAACCTAGTCGAGTTTTTTAATCGATTTGATTTAATTTTTCGATTTGGCGATTTTTCGGTTCGGTTTAAACACCCTAGTCACATGCACGGAGAATTTGACTTCTTTCTTTTAATGTGCGCATATGAAAACTTCCATAAGAGGATTACTGTATTTAATGATAATTTAATTAGTTTTAGTTGTTGCTAAGCTAGACGTGCTAGTTGCTTGAAACAAGCAGCTGTCAGATTTTGGGTCTCGTGAACACATGCCTTAATTCTTGTTACATGAATATATTGGAGAAGTAATTTGATACTGCCTTAGGAGTAAAATTCAATATTTTAAAATTAAATTATTTATATATATAAAAATATATTATTTTTTTTAACAAAGTAAAAAGAAAAACATACGCGAAATGGGACGAAAGGAGTTTAAAGAACATTGGAAAAGAATATCTATAATTCCAAAAAGTGCAGTAATCTTTTGTAATTAGCAAAATTGATTATGAGACCTTCAACGTATTTGTACATTCATTATTGATTAAATCAAAATATGTTTTTCTTTTGAATTACAGGGTGTTCGGTTCGACGGAAAACACTTTTAATAAAAAGTATTTTCCTGAAAAATGATTTCTATGAAAAAATATTTTATAGAAATATCCTGTAATGTTTAGTTGGTGAATAATAAATATTTTTCAAAAAGGTAAATTAAAGATCAATAATAAGATTTAGAGAATCAGAAAGCGCTTTGACGAAATTACTAAAATTTAATGGCAGTATCTTGATGTTTGTTGGAGAAATTGATATAAATTTAAAAGTTAATAGCCATAAGGAAGTGACTTCCACCCATAACTCAGAAAATAATTTCCACTTTAATTTGATCGAATATGTTTCTCTGCCTTCCTCGTTGAAAATATTTTTTAAAAATGATTTTTGTCATACCAAAATACGCCCTAACTCTTTAACGTACGCATACGAATACGTCGTTGAAACGTTCTATATTATTAATGATGACTTAATTTGATATAGTCTACAAATGCAAGTAGCTTAAGAAGAAATATCTCAAGTTTAATCTAGCACAGACATTAATTCTTGATACAGGCATAAGTAATATTTTATTTAATGTTGGGCTTGACAATAAAGAAATTTCCAAGAAAACGCAAGGCAAGTTAATTATTACTTATTCATCCATGCTACCTTACGCATTGGATCTTTTTCTTGTTTGTGGTAAATTATTGTTTAATTTGAGTAGAACTTGTTTTCAAGAATTAGTGCCAAATTGTTCTGAAAACTTTGAACAATTATTTATGTGATCAATAATGATTGAATATTTAGTCCATGATATCATTACGACCTTCCCCAGAAAACAGCATTTTCCTCAAGAAATTAAAAGATTATTTAGATCAAATCTCCATCTGTTGAGTGATGCCAACTGTTTATAGCAGGCAGCTGCTTCCTCGTCGATGCCTACGACAACTTGTCTCGGACAAAATGAATAAAGAAAACATAGGAAACAGCTTTCACGAACGTTATGTTGGTGGACAGAAAATAAAAAGGTTCCAACTTTCCTAGTAATTAAACACACACAAATTAACATTACCAAGTAGAGATGATAATTAGTAATTAACAAAATAAATCTATTGAACCCTTATGAAAATTTGAAGAGATCTTAGTTAATTGAAGTTCCCTCCACTAACGGTGCCTATTTATCATGTGTTGCTTGACAAAGAATGTATATTTAGGTGGTTGTTGAACAACGTTATTCCTATATATATAAGAGATCGATATTGCGAGTTTAAAAGCGGGTTTAGAAATATATAAAGCTTTGACGGTATGTATTAAGTTGTGAGAAATTGTTAGTTAAAGTAATTCGAGAGAATATATCTAGTATATTATCTGAGATATAATTGCAGTAAGTAAATGCTGACAATCCATAGAGTGGCGAAATTACTGCTAATAACATAGCAAGAAAAATCCGACAGCAAGGGAAGTGTTAACTTCAGGCCATTTTTATCTTGAATTCAAACCATTATCTAATTACTGATAATTTTACTGCATTTTCTTAGTTGCAATAATTTACTTTAAATACACAAAAATCACAACAGGATAATCTAATAATTGGTTTACTAGACTTCTTGGAAGTAGTGAAAGTTGTGGCGAATAGGTTGTTTTTACGTGGGATTCGACTCCAAATTCTTGAATCGAATTTTTTTTGTAGCAACTGCGTAGCCCTTTTTAGAGGTATAGTTGTTCGCGATCCAAAATTCAACTAGTCGAGATAGCACCTAACACAACCCGTCAAGTAAGCCAATTAACAATAAACTAGTTCAAATGATATTTACTAAGAGAAGAAATGATAATACAACTGAACTATTATACAAAGAATTTCCAACGACTGGTACTACAAATCATGAGCGTCTAAGATTTAGATTTCTTTACAAAAATGAATTGAAATAATTACAAGCTTCATTTGAAATGTAAATGAACAGAACACCAATCTAATTCCCAAGGACTAGTGATAGCCATAACTGGAAAGCAGGTACATCTTCCGATCCAGCTCCCGCTGTACGCAACAACAGACCTCCAATATCTTCACGCAAGGTGCAGAAGTATAGTATGAGTACAACCGACCCCATGTACTCAATAAGTAACAAACCTAACCATAGGTTGAAAGTAGTGATGAACTGGGGCAAGGGCCAGGGTCGAACTCCAATAACCAACCACATCTCATAATAATATAATAAAAGTGGTACAAGAAAATAATTGGAGACAAGATGCTCAACTCATTCACAGTTACGAAAAATAAGCATGCTTTCAAGTAAAATAGTAAATCCCAAATCTTTCGCCGAAACACCAAATCATATGAGTAAGTTTGAAAACTGTGATTTTCTCAAAAACCTTAAAACAATAAACAAGATATTTCATTTTCAGATAGCATGAGGAAAATACATCTCGATGGCTACGTTTCAATATACAAATGAAATCATGAATGTCACCAAAATCGGATAGCAGAAGGAAAAAGTACGCATGTCAAATGCAATGCATCTCAGTGATAAACTCATATATTCACACTCTCAGAGTACTCAATCTCATTATCTCAAACTCCCATTCATCACGCTTAATCACTCGACACACTCAGTCACTCAGTACTGTACAAGGCAAATCCAGCCCCGACCAGATCCAGCCCAAACGTAATAACTGGTAGCAGCTACACCCATTGTGGATGTGCAGATTCATCCCAAGCGCTGTAGTAATCCAAATCCTAGCTTGAATCAATACAATCTGATCTGCACGGACAACTCACGTGTTGCACGCTCACGTGCTGCAAGAACAACTCACGTGCCATAGTATCAATATCTGGATTAGCACGGATACCTTACGTGCTGCACTGATAACTCACGTGCTATAGTATCAATATCTGGATCTGCACGGAAAACTCACGTGTTTGATATCCTCACAATCAGGCTCTCGGCATCACTCGGTCATCAATCTCTCCAGTCTCTTAGGCTAATAATGTCATGAAAATACAACCTAAAATGATGATGTGATGTATCAACGAATGATAACCGAGATTGAGATATGATATGCAAAGGAATGCGTACGACTGAGTACGTAATTGCAATCTACACAAATAACTCAACAACAGAAATGACCTCAGTGGGTCCCAACAGGATAAGCATATAGTCTAGACATGGTTTCTAGCATAAATTATAGCTCGAGTGCTCTAACCCATAGAGTTCAGTTAAAAAAATGTTCAGATATGATAGCTATATAGTCCCATGGAATCGACTAAATCAAAATTCACACGGTGCAAGCCCATACGCCCGTCACCTAGCATGCACGTCTCTACGACATCAATCACATAACACGTAATTCAGGGTGTCCTACCCTCAGCACCAAGCTTAAAAGTGTTAGTTACCTCGAACAAGCATATCCAATACCGAGCAAGCCAAATGATCTTAAAAATATATCATCCCGTGTGTACTTACCTCTGAATGGCTCGAAACTAGCCAAAAGCAACTTCAAATAAAGCCTACGGAAACAATTCCAAATGATAAAGATCGCATCTTTACTCAAAACTCAAAAGTTAACCAAAAAGTCGAACCCGAGCCTGCTCCTTGATACTCAACAAAACTCACAAAATCTGACAATCCATTCAATAACGAGTTTAACCATACAAGTTTCATTCAAATCCGACTCCGAATCGATGTTCTAAACTTAAGAATTTTCTCAATGAAAATTTAGTCAAACTCCCCCCAACTTCTCTTTTGAAATCATCAAAAAAATGCGAAAAATGAAGATAGATTCATGAAATATAAACAAAACTGAAGAGAGAACACTTACCCCAATCCATATGATGAAAATAGCCTAAAATATCACCTCAATCCGAGCTCCATAGCTCCAAATATGTAAAAATGGCCGAAACCCCCGATATATAGTACTTTATAATCACTGGACGAATCAATGAACCGCGATCACAAAAATATCATCGCGATCGCGAAGAAGAAAATTTCACTTCCTAGAATCACCTTATGCGATTGCGGAAAAAAATTTGCTATCGCGAAGCACAAAAAAGCTCATCCTCGAAAAGTCACTACACGAGCGCAACCCCATGCTCACGAACGCAATGAAGAATCCATGACTACCTACCCAGCTCAGCTCTACACGGCGAACGCATGTGTACCTGCGCGAATGCGATGCTCAATCTGCCACAACCTATGCGAACACAGACCATCATTCACGAAAGCGAAGAAGAAGAAATACTTAGCTCTAATTTTCCCTTACGCGATCATACCTCTAAGCCCGCGATCGCGAAGAACATTCAGTGTACCAGACTTCAGCAGAAACCAACAATGCGATATGAAGAAGAAATGGTCCAAAATAGATCTGAAACACGCCCGAGCCCCTCGGGACCACGTCCGAACATTTCAACAAGTCTCGTAACATAACGCGGATCTACTCGAGGCCTCAAATTATACATAAAAATATCGAAACGATGAATCGCACCTTAATTCGAACTTAGATGAACTTTGAACCTTCAACTTGTAAAACTCGCGCCGAAACATATCAAATCAACCCGGAATGAACTCAAATTTTGCACACAAGTCCCAAATGACATATCAAAGCTATTCCCATTCCCGGAACCACAATCCAAATATGATATACTCAAAGACAACTTCCGGTCAAACTTATGAACTTTCCAAACCTTCAAATTTCCAACTTTCGCCAATTAGTCCCGAATCCTTCTAGAACTATCCAAATGCAAATCGGGGCATACGCCCAAGTCCAAAATCATCATACGGACATAATGGAACCATCAAACCCCTAATTTGAGATCAAATGCTAAAAAGTCAAACTTGGTCAACTCTCCCAACTCAAAGCCTCAATCATGAAGTTCATTCTTCCAAATCAATTTCGAATAACCTGAAAACCGAAACCGACGATTCACACAAGTCATAATACATCATACAGAGCTACTCATGCCCTCAAACTACCAAGTAAAGTGCAAATACTCAAAACCACCGGTATTGTCATTACATTTCTCTCACTTAAACATACGTTCGTCCTCGAACGTGCCGAGAGTCATTCCAAAGTCATCAAACTACCGTGTAACCTTACCTACCCCGGGGTGATCCCACGTAACCCAATCTGTATAATCCTGATGACACAACATAATTGACGATCTTTAATTCAACCTTAGCCCATTTTGCCGATCATCTAGAATTCCTTACAAGAGTTGAATCTTGCATTTACACACTCTATAAGTCTGAACAAGCTGTATCAAGCCATAACCAAAGCCCAAGATGCAATCACATACTATACCACATAACTAACATGCTCACAACAATAACCTCTTACCACAGTAGCTGCTAAATACAAACCCAATACCGGTAATAAAACTCATACGAACAAAAACCCATTCTAAAACCTTCGTACCCTACCGATGATGAAAGAAACATGCAGAATCTCATAACCATTCATCATATCAACAAGTCATGGAGCTCCCTCTCACTTGACAAGAACTATAGCCAATTCCAAAGTCGACTTCCAATATTATCCTTTCGAATATACCGCAATCAAATCTGATAGCACCCATTCTAGGTCCGACGACCCCCTCTTATCAAATACAGCCTTCCTACTGACATGCCACACCAATTAAACCTAGAGCCACAACTGTGCAATCCATGCACCAATACGCAACAATTCAAATGCACCCAAAAATAGGTAATGACTCAAATGAGAGAGCCGTCCTACAAGATCAACAAATACCACCACAACCGCAATGCTATTAAACCATCATACATAGTAGAACCAAGACACACTAATTTAACACAAAGGATCATATCCTATCGTAGCTAGATGCAATACGTGACCCATCCAAACACCGATCCATACGAAATACTTCGAGTCCCCAATGCTCAAAATCAACAACCATAAGCAATTTGACGCCAAGTATACAAGTGCATGAATATAACCATGGAGAAGAAAACAACACAATATACCACAACCAAAAATACCATAACCAAGGCGCAATCAACCATTCCACACCCCCAATCACCATCTCGCTCGAATTCTGCTATAAGGCCCAAACAGAATCGTACCATGTGTGCATATAACCAACAAATCACAACCACTCACAGCATAGAGGAGTAACATATAAATCATATCAGAATACGAATAAGCTCAACTCTACCGAATGGCGCATCCCTCAATAATAGAAGTACATAGTCAACCAATCCGACCCCGTGTAGAATACACATCCTCACTGGGCCTACCAATGGGACCCAAATCAACTCTGGTCATCCTCAAATAGATAAATAACCCTCTGAAGGTCACAATGACTGAACCATAACACATAATATCATTTGGCTAGCTTTGGCCACATCTTCACAGTCCACAACTACGAAACAATCTGCTTCTGAGAATTCCCAGTCTCCAAATCCATAGAACACACGAATCACCATATCTTATCCCAACTCCACCGCCCGAATGTCTAACACATCTCTCATACACGATCATCCTACGAGGAATACTTCGAAAATTCTTTTGTTCCACATAGCAAAAATCTGAATATCAACAGTTCATCAGCTAGACGAGTACCGCAATACCAATGAAGCATTTGTAAGTCAACACTTAGTGCATCTTCTGAAATGTACACTATCCTCAGGCAGTACCAAGTAGTAATATCATTCATCTACTCATATGGAACCATCCATGTTGCCTAAGAATCCATGAACTTCCCTTCAAAACTGAATCGTGATCTTGAACATTCAAATCTCAATCCCACACAACACACCACATCCATCATGCCATCACAGGAAAAGTACGAGGATCTCATAATCAACTCTGAGTCACAAGAAAACTACATAATCAATTAGCCAGGAACCTTCCATTTGATCTCATCCAGGAGAAAATCACAATACATAACATGCTCCTCACGTCGGTAGGAAATATCGGTCTCAAACCGTGGTAGAAATCATCAAGAACACCTTGAAATCCACTTTCACATAACTAAACCACGCAGGTTTCCAAACCCAAGATTATTGCCGTAAAACACCTGTAGAGACTCACAACATCATAAGTACTTAAAGAATCGATCATATCAATTATCGTGCTGATCAAACTTACTACCAAGCTGTCCTATTTTCTCCGAGTTCCTTCTGAATTACCCTCAAGTTGACACTTCTCCTCGCCATAATACCATGACCCTCAACCAAAACTCACCCCACACAATCCTATAATAAAACCACACCGCTCTAAGGCCCATAAGCCAATGTATTCCCTCTTAAGCACTCCAAAAGTACCACAACCGAGACACCCACTCTAAAGAGACCGTCTGTGAATCTAAAGTTGTTTCCTTCACCCTCCTGATACTAAAATATAAAATCCATAGTGATACAGAAACACTAGGAGTCCCGACACAATCCGTTACAAATCCCAAATCTTAGCCATATACAATTCTGAAAAATTCTCAATTGCCACATGTAAATCCTTAATCCATTAGAACCTTCTCAAGAGTCCTCCACTCTACTCAAATCTCAATTTCACTCCCAAACGGGCCGAACTACCTATGCTCAATTACCACGACAACACCCTAACGAAGAAATCTTGCCTTAATGCAACTGAGCAAATTCATATGTTGTGCGCACTACATCTGTCACGAATAAAAACTCAAATCATTCCATGAGTTCCATATACCCATATAGTGTAACATAACCCGTATCCAGAAATTCCTTTACTCGAGTCATCCTCGATCTCAACCTCCGCAAGTCACATCTGATTCACAAGTATGCCTCAAACCGAAACTAGCACAACACATAACCATGTAATCAAATCGGTGATAGCAGAATCCCCATTTGTCTCAAAGCCATAGATAAAAACACTCGATAACTCACAATACCCATACCCTATTACTACCATAATACCGCAGGGAGATTCAACTAAATCCTTCATAAGCTCACATAACACAAACCATATAGTACCTTAAATCATCTACTAAGCACACATACATCCACGCGACGATCAGGTCAACTATTACAATTGATCCTAACTCAAATCGCACAAATATAAGCAACTGGTAGAAAAGAAAGCCTCCACACAACATCATAAGGATTACACATCCGTAGTTTACCCCGTAGGTGATAACCCATCTTCTTAGATTTAAAGTGACATCTCTCTATAACTTTTCACAACCACAACTACTATGCTGTCACTTAATCTTCCTGAGTATGAACTCACAACAAGACATGAAAATCTACTACATTTCACAATCAAACAACATGAAAAATCTTTCAACACACTCTTAACTCGAGACTATACGTCACAACAAGATAGAAATCAAGCACCCAATATTCCTTTTCACATCCCAAGCAAACTCTTCCCCTCATATTTAAACCATCTGAACACATACCGTAATCACATCATACTCATCATATGGTCATCCAACCACTCATTGAACCATAAATTCCACTCATAGGGATGCTACCGGACATATAAGTCAAAAAACACGTGCCCACACAACTGAAATCCTCGTGCTCAAGCTACAGTCACAACCTGGCCTCAAATCCTCCAAATTGACCCATCATCATCACAAAGGAATCATATGTCGCACCTCATCTATGGAATCACAAGCTGTCAATGCACAACTAATACCAAGCGCTCACATGCGCATATAAATACATAGAAGGAATTCAAAGAGTTATGCTTCAAATTGAATCAATGTCGCACGATAAGGAAATACAGATGTGAAGTTTATCCTAAATTCCATGTAGCCTATGGAATATAGGCATAGACGTCATCATACATATCCGCAAGACTCTACTAGACACTTGCTCATGACTCGTAGAACCTATGAACCTATGGTTTTGATACCAATATGTCATGAACCAAAATCTAACTAGTCGTGATTGCACCTAACCCGAATCATTAGGTAAGCCAATTAACAATAAACCAATTCAAATGATATTTATTAAGAGAAGAGATGATAATACAACAGAACTATTATACAAAGAATTTTCCAAGGACTTGTAGTACAATTCGTGAGCGTCTAAGATTTAGATTTCTTTACAAAACTGAATTGAAACAACCTCTATTTGAAATGTAAATGAACAGAACTCAAATCTAATACTACCAAGGACTAGAGATAGCCATAACTGGAATGCAGGTACATCTTTTGATCCAGCTCCCACCGTATACAGCAACATTAGCATCCAACATCTGCACGTAAGGTGCAGAACCATACAATGAGTACAACCGACCCCATGTACTCAATAAGTAACAAACTTAACCTTAGGTTGAAAGTAGTGATGATATAGGACAGTAGTCAGGGTCCAACTCCAATAACCAACCACAACTCATAACAATATAATAAAAGTGGTACAAGAAAATAACTCAAAGATAAGATGCTCAACTCGTTTACAGTTACGAAAAATAGGAATGCTTTTCAAGTATAACAGTAAATCCAAAATCTTTCGCCGCAACACCAAATCATATGAGTAAGCTTGAAACTATGCTTTTCCCAAAAACTTTTCAACAATAAATAGGATGTTTCATTTTCAGATATCAGGAGGAAAATACATCTCGATGCCTATGTGACCAAACCCGGATAGCAGAACGCATGTCAAATGCAATGCATCTCAGTGATGAACTCATGTACTCACAGTCTTAGAGTACTCAATCTCACAACCTTACACTTTTCACGCATCATTATCAATCACTCGACACACTCAGTCACTCAGTACTGTAGAGGGCAGATCCAGCCCAAACATAATAACTGCTAACAACTACGCTCACTGTGGATGTGAAGACTCTGGAGGGGCCTATCCAGCCCAAGCGCTATAATAAGCGAATCTTGGCATGAAACAATAAATTCTAATCCGCACGGACAACCCACGTGTTGCACGGACAACTCACATGCCATACTATCAATATCTGGATCAACACGGATAACTCACGTGCTAAAGTATCAATATCTGGATTCGCATGGATAACTCACGTATTGCACGAATAACTCGCGTGCTCTATTACCAATATCCTCACAATCAGGTTCTGGGCTTCACTCAATCATCAATCTCTCCAGTCTCTCGGGCTCATAATGTCATGAAAAATCAGCCCAAAATGATGATATGATGTATCAATAAATAGTAAAAGCGACTGAGATATGATATGTAAAGGAATGCATATGACTGAGTACTTAATTGCAATGCAACAAATAACTCAACAACAGAAATGACCTCAGTGCGCCCCAACAGGATAAGCATATAGTCTAGACATGATTTCTAGCATAAATTACAGCTTGGGTGCTCTAACACATAGAGTTCAATAAAAAATATGTTCAGATAAGATAGCTATACAGTTCCATGGAATCGACTAAATCATAATTCACACGGTGCACTCTCACACGTCAGTCACCTAGCGCATCACCTCAACATCAATCAAATAACTTGTAATTCAGGGTTTCATACCCTCAGCACCAAGTTTAGAAGTTTTACTTACCCCGCACAAGACAAATCCAATACCGAGCAAGCCAAACAGTCCTCCAAAAATGCGATCCTGCGTGTATCATCCTCTGAACGGTTCAAAACTAGCCAAAAGAAACTCATATACATCAAATAAAGCCTAAGGAAACAATTTCAAATGATAAAGGTCGAATCTTTACTCAAAACCCTAAAGTCAACCAAAAAGTCAAACCCGCGCTTGTGCCTCGGTACCTAACAAAACTCACAAAATCAGACACCCATTCAATTATGAGTTTATCCATAAAAGTTTTATTCAAATCCGACTCCGAGTTGATGTTCAAAACTCAATAGTTCGCTTTATGAAAGTTTAGTCCAAAACCCCAACTTCTCTTTTGAAATCATCAGCGAAATGCTAGAAATCAAGATAGATTCAAGATATATAAACAAAACCAATTAGAGAACATTTATCCCAATCAATATGGTGAAAATCGCCTAAAAATTGCCTCAATCCGAGCTCCATAGCTCTAAATATGTAAAAATGATCGAAACCCAAAATAGAGTACTTTATAATCACTGGACGAATCAATGAATCGTGATCGCAGGAATACCATCGCGATCGCGATAAAGAAAATTTCACTGCCCAGAATCACCCTATGTGATCGCAGAACAAAATTTGCAATCGCGAAGCACAAAAAATCTCACCCTTGAAAAGTCACTACTCGAATGCGTGAGCACGTGCGCGAACGCGATGATCAATCTGCCATAACCTATGCGAGCGCGGACCATCATTCGCAAACACGAAGAAGAAGAAATACTCAGCCCCAATTTTCCCTTGTGCGATCGCACCTTTAAGCCCGCGATCACGAAGAAAATTCAGTTTACCAGACTTCAGCAGAAACTAACAATGCGATATGAAGAATAAATGGTCCGAAATCGATCTGAAACACGCCCGAGCCCCTCGGAACCACGTATGAATATTCCAACAAGTCTCGTAACATAAAATGGACCTACTCGAGGCCTCAAATCACACATAAAAATATCGAAACGACGGATCGCACCTCAATTCGAACATAAATGAACTTTGAACCTTCAACATCCAAAACTCGCGCCAAAACATATCAAATCAATCTGGAATGAACTCAAATTTTGCACACAAGTCCCAAATGACATATCAAAGCTATTCCAATTCCCGTTATCACGATCTGAATCTGATATCCTCAAAGTCAACTTCCGTCAAACTTATGAACTTTCTAAACCTTCAAATTTCTAACTTTCACCAATTAGTGTCGAATCCTTCTAGAACTATCCAAATGCAAATTCGGGCATATGCCCGAATCCAAAATCACTATCCGAACATTTTGGAACCATCAAAACCCCAATCCGAGGTCAAATGCTAAAAAAATCAAACATGGTCAACTCTTCCAACTTAGAGCTTCAATTATGAAGTTCATTCTTCCAAATCGATTCCGAATAACTTGAAAACCAAAACTGACGATTCACACAAATCATAATACATCATGCGGAGCTACTCATGCCCTCAAACTAACGAGCGAAGTGCAAATACTCAAAACGACTGCTCGGATCGTTACAAGTTAGGCTTGATCAATGTTCTTCCTACATATATTATCTTTTGTTACTCCCTTGATTTTATTTTATGTGACATTCTTCTATACAAAAACAAAAATTACATTGTTTTGTATTTTATGATCTAACTTTAAAATTTATTTTTACCCCTAATGACATATTTTTATAACCATACAAATATCATGATATATTTAATACCACAAATTCTTTTTTGGTTTCTCATCCTGTGTCCGGTATTCGCATTGGAGTCCGACTATATTCGGATTCGCGCTGCGTAGGGGCCCATGCGGAAGGGGGGGGGGGGGGGGGGGGGGGGGGGAGGTAGGCGTTCCCTACCAAGAATTTTTCCATACCCAAGGCTCGAGCCCGAGACCTCTGGTTAAAGTAAGAGTCGTCTCATCCACTACCCACATTCTTTGGTGGTATACCACAAGTTCCAACCATCTTGATTTTGTTATTATTAAATTTTTAATATAAACAATGCCACATAAATTATTATGTGATGGTAGTAACTTACACATAGATGTTCAATCCACCAGTAAAGGTGGAAAGTCATTGGAGAAAGAGAGAAGAGAGAAGAGATCTCATTACTTACATTCAATTATGTCTTCGAAATATATGGTAGGTTATAAATTGAGCACAAATGAATGTGATTTGCAAGTTGTGTAGATCTCCAGCAAATTCCAGAAGTCCTCTATGCTGATACTTTAGTATTTTTAGGAATAGATTATTTATATTTTTGATTAATTTAGGTCGGGAAATTTTATTTAGTAGACTCCAATTCAAGTTGAAGAAAGGAAATGGTGTTAATTAAGGGAAGGTTTTCTTAACCGACCAATTATTAATCATAGAAATTAATTTATTAAAAACACTTTAGTATCATATCATATCATGCATCATGTGCTCAAAACTTTAAGCAGCAGATATCATGGTCCATGCATAACGCATCTTGCACACAGTCAAACGGCCAAACTACAAGAAAACTCATCACAACCATAATTAATAAGTGACCTCCCCTCCCCC
>ML325903.1:0-45854 GCA_005239505.1 Nicotiana paniculata | reverse complement strand
CAATTCCCCGTTACAAGGTTAAAAAGGAGACTCACCTCGTGTCGAATCTACCCCTCGGACCAAGGATGCGCCCGAATCTCCGAGATCTACACCCAAGGACTCGCAACTAGCCAAATACGGTATAATGACATCAATGCATGCTCAAAATGGGGAAATTATCCTAATTTTTTCCATAATTCAACATTCTTGAGAAATTTCCAAATTCCAACCCCGGGCCCGCACGCTCGGATTCCAATAATTCTCTAAGGGAGCACTCACCCAAAGCCTAAGGATCATTAATATACGATTATTACTTGATTTCATATCAAATTCACAAGAAAATTCTCAAATTATCACAAGTTCTAGGTTACTACCAAAATTCTTGATTTTGCACTAATTTATGTAGTTAATTAAGCTAGAAATCCATGCATGAAGCTAATTTTTGAGTAAAATTTACTTACGTTAGAAAACCAGGTCGTGAGCACCTTGAGAATGGAGGAAATCGCCCAAGGAAGAAGAAGGAAATGAGAAAAATGAGTTTAAAAATCGTGTATAAAAACACAATGTTTGAACAGTGTTTTTGCACCTGCGGCTCGAGGACCAAACCTAGGGTCTCGCACCTGCGAGAGAAATATCACACCTGCGAAAATGGACAGGGTAGCCTGGTCTCGTACCTGCGGAATTGAGACCGCACCTGCCGCTCCGCTCTTGCGGAATATTGTCCGCTCCTGCAATAATTGGACAGGCCACTGGGGGATCGCACCTGCGATGCTGGGGACTGCAGGAGCGGTCCCGCACATACGACTGGGCAACCGCACCTGCGGTCACACCAGAACAGGTGCAATTTTTAGCCCCGTTACGTGCCTGGGAGGCACCTAGGCCCACCCGAGCCCTAGTCCAAACAACCAAAGAGTCCCAAATCATAATACGGACTCACTCGATCTTTTGAAACACCCAAAAAAATGCTAAATCTCAAAATCACACCTCCGAACCCCAAGAACCAAACTTGAGAACTTTAAGTTTTCTAGACTTCGCTAACAACGTGCTGAACCGACCTATACAACTCGGAACGACACAAAATTTTGCAGGCAAGTCATAATTAACATAACAGAACTATTCTCGGTCTCGAAATTCCATTCGGACCTCGATAACACAAAAACACATCCCAAACCAAATATGAACTTAAGGAACTTCTTATTTCAAGGGCGCCGAAATGCCCCCGAGTCATTAGAAACCTATTCCGAAAATACGCCTAGGTCTAAAATCATCACACGAAGCTACCAGAACCGATAAAACTCGATTCTGAGGTCGGTTACCCAATATGTTGACCAAAGTCAAACTTGGCCTTAAAGGCTAACCTTAAGGAATCAATTGCTCTAAACACCTCCGAATGCCGGACCACCAGTCCCCGCAAGTCATAAATCATAAAATGCCACTATGAAAAGTTTTATTTTGGGGAACGGGGTCCGATAACGCAAAACAACCAGTCGGGTCGTTACAAGCTAATGATAAAGGTAAAACATGAAAAAAAAAGATTATCTTTTTCATGATTTAGTATAGTGGACAAGTAATAATGAAAATATATTTTTTGTATAGTGAACAACTAAATATGACGGAGGAAGTACTAAAAAAATATCAAAAAAAAAATTGAACTCTCCTATTTGGAGTTGGCAAAGAGAGGAGTTAATGTTAGGGTAAAGAAGTTAATGTCACTAGGTAACCATTACTATCATGCATTCAAGCTTCAATAAAACTTGGAGGAAGAAAAATAACAAGCGATTTAAATATGAAAAAATAAGGAGATTTGGATTACCTAACAGATTAAGGGGTAATTTTTAATAATTTATTGATGATAAGGGTAAATTTGATCGGGTAGTATACCGGTAAGGGTAGGGGTGTCAATGGTTCGGTTCTGCCAAATATATTATAAAATTTGCACCGTACCAATTTTTTGATTATTCTATTAAGTATAATCAAAATTAGACTTTTCGAAATCGTCGCAATCATGTCGGTTTCTCTTCGGTATCGGTATGGTTCGGTTAATTTTTGATATTTTTTAAAATGTCATGTAAAAATAACCAATAGAACTAGAATGCAATAACATATGTTCTTTTATAGAACTTAGCAAAACTCTCTAGACATTTTTACAGTTTAAAGGGTGATGAATTAAAAAAATATAAAAGGTGGCCAGAGTGTAGATCCATCAGCTATTCTACAACAATGTAAAAGAAATTAAGCAAAGACAAATAAAATATAAATCACATGAGTGGAAATATATTAACCAAGTTGAGACTCAAGAATAAAATCAATAGAAGATTAAATATTCAAAAAAATTAATCTAAATTATATGAAAGGAAACATATTCAATACATTGTAGTTTTTTTTTATGATAAAGATATATTATATGATATAAAGCTAGTCATCATTGTTACAAACAGGCAAAACATGACCACATATTAGTGGTCTTTGGGCAGCAATGTTTTGATTCCCAAATACTTTAAGTCTATTACAAGTCGAATTGTCTAGTAACTTATAATAGTAGCAGACATCTCTAGCGTCTTTGAGCAGGTGCTGAGTTATAAAATAAGGTTGAGCTACATGGAGAGTTGGGCTGGCATTAACAAACTGATTTGGCCCTTTCTTGCTTGCATCTCTTGCGAGGAGGTGCGCAACTTTATTTCCTTCCCGAAGATTATGGCGCAGTAGTAGGGGCTTTTGTTGGAGCCTCAACGATCTGCATTTAGAGATAAAGTTAGTTAAAATAGGTAGGGCTTGATTTATAGCTAGGATTGCATCTGTTGAATCCTCCTCTACTTCCACTGGAAATAGATTTTAGGCTGTCGCGATTTGAAGTCCTTTGTAGATGTGATGACCCAAAAGGTCATCCCGTATATTCTAGCTAATTTTGTGTTCCGAGATCGTGAAAATCTCCTTCTATCTCACCTTGATTTGCGTGAGAATCCCGGACATGTAGCCGGGAAGCCTTTATGTGAAAACTGATAAAAATGATAATTTTGTATTAGAAAATTTAATAAATTTGACTTCGGTCAACGTTTTTGGTAAACGGGTCCGGACCCATGATTTGACAGGCCTGGAGGGTCCGTAGGAAAATATGAGACTTGGGCATTTGCCTGGAATCGAATTGCGAGGTCCTAAGTCCGAGAAATGAATTTTTAAAGAAAATTATTTTATGAAAAATATAAAGGTTTTTGAAAATGAAATGTTATGTAAAACCTGTGATATCAGGCCCATATCTTGGTTCTTGAGCCCGGTACAGGTTCGATATGATTTATATGTGTTATATGTGAAGTTTGGTATGAAACAGACTTCGCTTGGTGTGATTCAGATCTTAAATGCAAAATTTGATGTTTAAAGAAGTTTTGAGGAATTTCATTAATTTTTAGTTTGATTCGTCGTTTTAATGCTATTTTATGTGATTTGGAACCTCGAGCGAGTCTGTATTAGTTTATAAGACTTGTTTGTACATTTAGACGAGGTCCCAGGGGCCTCGGGTGTGTTTCGGATAGGTTCCGGGTCCATTTTCTTTATTTTTGCACTGCTGATGCTGTTTCTAGTCTCCTTCTATGTGATTGCATAGTAGTAGCCGCGATCGTATAGTGTTTCCTTGCACCCGCCCATTTTACTCTTCACTGTGTTCGCATACAATGTTTCACGATCGCACAGTGTGGTCAAGGCCATTTCTTTTTCCCTATGAAATCGCACACTTCAGCTTGCAATCGCACTGTGCTTGGACAATGGTCACTTCCCTTATATGCGACCGCATGAGTTTGTTCTCGATCGCATGGTACCTTTTTGGCCAGCAACATTTTTCTTCTATGCGATCGCATCCTTGTGTCCGCTATCGCAATGCTTCCAAATCACTGGGCAGAATATAAACTTCAAAAAATCGGGGTTTCACAATGTCGATATACACAATGTGAAGCTGCTTAGGACCTTATACAACCGAACGAAGCTTAGATTCTCAAAACTACTGGTCGGGTCGTTACATTCTCCCTCTCTTAAACAAACGTTTGTCCTCGAACGTGCCAAGATTCACTTTGAACTCATCCAATCACTGATTGTACACTCCTAACACATGCTCGCGGGTAATCCCACGTCACCCCAACCCACATAAGCCTGATGAAACAATCACAACTGCAATATAGCCTTCCTATCACCATTAATAAGCCTCATACCTCTGTTTCTCACATTCTACTCATTCACAAAATACCCAATTCTAAATCCATATCTGGCATTAGCCTCAACCAGCTGCATCAACTCACGACTATACCCATAAGGCATGACCACACTACACAGCACATCACACATAGGCTCAAATACCACTTTTGCTCACAATAGCTGCCCGAAATCAACTCAACATTGGCAATTAGCCTCACATCTGAAAGGACTCTATTTTCGAGCCCCATAATACTGATAATGATGCAATAAACATGAAAGATCTTATTATTAGACACCCGAATAACTAAGCCACAACTAATTACACCGGGTACACATCCCGCAAGTTTAACTAAAGAAGCACATAACAAAATGACTGAATATGAATATAGAAACATGTAAAGGAACTTTCAAACAAGCCCATGGGCATCACTCTCTATCGATACTGACTTATTAAAAGCAATATAACAAGGAAGAAGCAAAGAATATGAACAAATCACAAGGATTCCATCCTGATAAAATTTCCACCATGGTACTCAACCCGACCCAAACATATCGAATCACAAATATCACGAGGACCTCGCCCTCAACTCTAAATTACATAGCGAAAATATATCACATTAATTGAAATTCCTCCACTAATTCATCTCAGCTAATAAAATCATAATGCTAACTGAACTCACATCTCGACGAAGTATCAAATCACAACTCGTAGACAAAATACTCAGGAAAATCACATAAAGCTTACCATGAAAAACATAAAGGAATCACTTCCAGTTTCACTACCATCAAGAATGAATAAAACAATGATAGACACAGGCTACTACTCATTGAATCGCCCAACATGAGCAAACATAAAATGAAGTGCAAACCGTGGAACTCACTCATAAATGAGAAAACAAATATGGGGGACTCGTCCTGACCAACAGAACTATAATGAAATACAATCGGTGCCCCTCTGTACACATCAAAACGTACATGTGTGATAAAACCTGGCACAACGGCCTCCAGCCTACCATATGAAACACATCAACAGGGCGAGCCTCCCCCTCTTGGGCGCCCTTTACTCACCTGAATACCCTGCTATAACACAATTACCTGAATCCTGGAGAAAATCTCTCACCCTGTTGCTAACATCTGTACACTAAAAAAAATCTCTCTACCGACGTGGTTGTGGAGAACATACAATACGAATCCTCTGTTACCCATGTGTACCTGACACCCCATACGAAGCTGGTAATGCAAACTGAACTGGTTGACCCACAAAACCTCTATTGTGTCGTACCTTGACTCCCATAATAAGGACCAATAGATTTCTGCAGTCTACGAGGCCTCCTTGCCTCCCTGAACTCTCTCTTTGATCTCGTCTGTCCTCTCGCTCCCGGTCCCACATCCTCTCCAACCGGCGAGCAATCCCCACTACCTGTTGAAACGAGACATCCCACTCTAACTTTCGAGTTCCGCTGAACCGAATATCATGTCTGAATATCTCAATGACACAATGGACTCATCTCCTAACTAAAGCAACCAGGTGAGGTGTATATCTGGCCAACTCACTGAATCTAACGACATACTCCAATAGTGACATAGCCCCCTAACACAACTGCTCAAACTCTACGCGTCGTACATCCCGAAGGAACTGAGGTGCAACCTCCCTCAAAACATCTCCGAAAACTGAATCCATGCTAATGAAGCTAATTCAGCCAGGTTACCCCAACTCATATGCCGCCACCACTGATCAACCCACTACTCTGAACCTGAGACGTGACAAAAGCAATCCCGCTCGTCTCCACAATACTCGAAGTACGAAGAATATAGTGACACTCCTCCAAGAAACCCTGGGCACCATCTGTAGCCCATCCACTGAAAGATAAGAGGTTAGTACTTCCTGTACCTCTCAAGTCCAAGGATTCTTCCTCCGATGCTACTGCCTTAACCACGGTTAAACTGACACCACATGTCGTGTTGCCATAACAACTAGAACCTGACCAACATGACCTCGCTGCTCTGGAGTGTAGGCTGCGGGAGTCTGAACTCCTCCCCTGATTCGTGAGTAGTTGGTGCACTAAAATCAACCCCGCCTCAGCTAGTATACCAATTATACTCAAAATTGTGCTCAGGCCTCCTGAAGTCCGGGGTAGCAGCAGGCACCTCCTGTACCTATTCCCCAACTAGGACTATTGGCGACTCCTCAATGGCTACTCTGGTAGGCATCTCAACTACAACACGTTCTCCGCCTCTGACCCTTGCAACATTTACTTCGGGGTAACATAATCAGGAACCGACGTTCGTGTCCTCACCATCGGTGAGAGAATGGAACGATAATTTCAAACTTCAAGATCAGTCAACTCGCATGACAGGAATGAAGGAATTGAAATTGTCCTAATAGTTCGGTAGCCTCTCGAAGATACGTCTCCGTACCGATCTGCAAGACTCCACTAAACTCGATTATGACTCGTAGCACCTATGAACCTAGAGCTCTGATACTAACTTGTCATGACCCAAATTCCCTCTGTTGGGTATCGTGATGGCACCTAGTCTTAAGAACTAGGTAACCCTAACAGTTACTGAATAACAACAATAATAAAAGGAAAACCAACAGTATCGATATAGAATCTTGACAGAATTTACAAATTTTTCCAAAACCGGTAATACAAATCATAAGCTCTACGAATCTCCTACGACTTCTAAATGTAGCTGTTTGGAAATAAATACAATAGTGCCTTAATACTACTTATAAGAAGGTGACTCTGAAGCCTGCGAACGCAACAACAGGTTACCTTGAGTCTCCCCGGCAATCATCTACACAGCTACTACAATATATACCTGGATCTGCACACAGAAATATGCAGAAGTGTAGTATGAGCACACTACAGCGGTGCCTAGTAAGTATCAAGACTTAACCTCGGTAGAGTAGTGACGAGGACTAGTCAAGACACCACTGATCTATAAAATAACTAATATGAATATAGAAATAACCGAACACTACATCTATATAAGACTTTACGGAATAATTTACAACTATGACAATATAATGCGGAAGGAAATTACAGAAATTAAGCATGAAACAACATAAAAGTACACAGAAAGATGGACAACAAAACAAGTCAAACCGGAAGAAAACACAATGCAATGGAGAACACCAATAACTCAACTCTACGTCTGTTTGTTCATATTGAGCCTTAGCCATTAAAATCCACAAACCGGCGGAAACCTTTAAATAGCATTTCATATGAAAAACTTTGCAAATATAATCATTTTAGTATAGAAATATTTCCTTTGAAAACATACTTTCTCCAAAAGTATATATATGTATATTTAATAGAGAGAATTACGTAAAACATAGTTTGTTTCCAAATACGAAACTTCCAAAGATGTTTTCCCAATAAATGACTCTCAAATATCATTTTATGCAAGACGAATGCTTTTCAAATATACCTTCGATGTAAAAGTCCTTCAGATATAATCATTTCAAAACCATTACTTTTTCAATAATACTTTTCAGTAAAATCTCGTAATTATAATCTCCTCAAGATAAATCTATCGGAACTCAGTTCATAACTCAAAACTTGCCATGCAGTACAGGGGGGACATCAAGTCTTGTCAATAAATGCAATAAGAGATCAGTATGAATATCCGAATTAAAACAACGGAATATTAACTCTTAAACAAATGCCGTAAATATCAAATAGGAACAACGGAAATAATAATGCAAAGACAAGTGCAAGACATCACCCTTCGTGCTTTTACTCTCATCCTCAAAATAAATAAATAGAAACAACACGGCACGTCCCCCCATGCTAAAATATCATAAACGTGCCACGAAATGTCCCCTTGTGCTAAAATAACATAAACATGGCACGGAATGTCCCCTCGTGCTAAGATAACATAAACATGGCACGAAATGTCCCCTCGTGCTAAAATAACATAAACATGGTACGGAATGTCCCCTCGTGCTAAAATAACATAAACATAGCACGGAATGTCCCCTCGTGCTAAAATAACATAAACATGGCACGGAATGTCCCCTTGTGCTAAAATATCATAAACGACAGTTGACAAGGAGAATCAACAATAAGAACGATAAATCACAACATCCTGGCAATCGTAAACAAAATACTCAGGAAAATCACATAAAACTTACGACGAAAAACATAATGGAATCACTTCCAGCTTCACTACCATCAAGAATGAATAAAACAACGATAGACACAAGCTACTACTCATAGAATCTCCCAACATGAGCAAACATGAAATTGAGTGCAAAACATGGAACTCACTCATAAATGAGACAACAAATATGGGGGACTCGTCCTGACCAACAGAACTATAATGAAATACAATCGGTGCCCCTCTATACACATCAAAACGTACATGTGTGATAAAATCTGGTACAACGGCCTCCAGCCTACTATATGAAACACATCAATGGGTCGGGCCTCCCCCTCTTGGGCGCCCTTTACTCACCTAAATACCCTGCTATAACACAATTACCTGAATCCTGGAGCAAATCTCTCACCCTGTGGCTAACATCTATACACTAAAAAAAACCTCTCTACCGACGTGGTTGTGGAGAACATACAATACGATTCCTCTGTTACCTATGAGTACCTGAGACCCCCATACGAATATGGTAATGCAAACTGAATTGGTTGACCCAAAAACCTCTACCGTGTCGTACCTTGACTCCCATAATAAGGATCAGTAGATTTATCCGGTCTACGAGTCCTACTTGCCTCCCTGAACTCTCTCTGTGATCTCGTCTGTCGTCTCGCTCCCGATCCCACATGCTCTCCAACCGGTGAGTGATCCCTACTACCTGTTGAAACGAGATATCCCACTCTAACTTTTGAGTCACGCTGAACCGAATATCATGTCTGAATCTCTCAATGACACAATGGACTCATCTCCTAACTGAAGCTACCAAGAGAGGTGTATGTCTGGCCAACTTACTGAAGCTAACGATATACTCCAATAGTGACATAGCGCCCTGACACAACTGCTCAAACTCTGTGCACCGTACATCTCGAAGGAACTGAGGTGCAACCTCCCTCAAAACATCTCCGAAAACTGAATCCTCGCTAGTGAAGCTAATTCGGCCAGGTTACCCCAACTCATATGCCGCCACCACTGATCAACCCACTACTCTGAACCTGAGAAGTGACAAAAGCAATCTCGCTCAGCGCCACAATACCTAAAGTACGAAGAATATAATGACACTCCTCCAGGAAACCCTGGGCACCATCTGTAGCCCATCCACTGAAAGATAGGAGGGTAGTACTTCCTGTACCTCTCAAGTCCAAGGTATTCTTCCTCCGATGCAACTGCCTTAACCACGGCTGAACTGAAACCACATGTCGTATTGCAATAACAACTGGAACCTGACCAACATGATCTCGCTGCTCTATAGTGTAAGCTGCGGGAGTTTAAACTCCTCCCCTGATTTGTGGGTAGTTGGTGCACTAAAATCAACCCCTCCTAAGCCACTGTACCAATTATACTCAAAATTGCGCCCAGGCCTCCTGAAGTCCGGGGTAGTAGCAGGCACCTCCAGTACCTATTCCCCAACTAGGACTACTGGAGACTCCTCCACGGCTGCTCTGGTAGGCATCTGAATTGCGGCACGTGCTCCTTGTCGGTCTCTGCCTTTGACCCTTGTGACATTTACTTCGGGGTAACATCATCAGGAACCGTCGTTCGTGTCCTCACCATCGGTGAGAGAATGTAACGATAATTTCAAACTTCAAGATCACTGAACTCGCACGACAGGAATGAAGGAAGTTAAATTGTCCAAATAGTTCGGTAGCCTCTCGAAGATAAGTACAGACGTCTCCCTACCGATCCGCAAGATTCTACTAAACTCGCTTATGAATCGTAGCACCTATGAACCTAGAGCTCTGATAATAACTTGTCACGACCCAACTTTCCCTCGGTTGGGTATCGTGATGGCACCTAATATTAAGGAATAGGTAAGCCTAACAGTTACTGAATAACAACAATAATAAAAGGAAAACTAACAGTCTCGATATAGAATCTTGATCGAATTTACAATTTTTTCTAAAACCGATAATACAAGTCATAAGCTCTACGAATCTCCCACGACTTATAAATACAGCTGTTTGGAAATAAATACAATAGTGCATTAATACTACTTATAAGAAGGTGACTCTGAAGCCTGCGAACGCAACAACAGGTTACCTTGAGTCTCCCCGGCAATCATCCACGCAGCTACAACAATATATACCTGGATCTACACACAAAAATATGCAAAAGTGTAGTATGAGCACACTACAGCGGTGCCCAGTAAGTATCAACACTAACCTCGGTGGAGTAGTGACGAGGACTAGTCAAGACACCACTGGTTTACAAAATAATTGACATGAATATAGAAATAACCGAACACTATATCTATGTAAGACTTTACGGAATAATTTACAACAATGACAATATAATGCGGAAGGAAATTACAGAAATTAAGCACGAAACAACATAAAAGTACACAGAAAGATGGACAACAAAACAAGTCAAACCGGAAGAAAATATAATGCAATAGAGAACACCAATAACTCAACTCTACGTCTGTTTGTTCACATCGAGCCTTAGCCATTAAAATCCACAAACTGGTGGAAACCTTTAAATAGCAGTTCATACTTTGCAAATATAATCATTTTAGTATAGAAAGATTTCATTTGAAAACATACTTTCTCAAAAAGTATATATAAGTATATTTAATAGCGAGAATTACGTAAAACATAGTTTGTTTCCAAATACAAAACTTCCAAAGATGCTTTCCCAATAAATGACTTCCAAATATCATTTTATGCAAGACGAATGCTTTTCAAATATACCTTCGATGTAAAAGTCCTTCAGATATAATCATTTCGAAATCATTACTTTTTCAATAATACTTTTCAGTGAAATCTCGTAATTATAATCTCCTCAAGATAAATCTATCGGAAATCAGTCCGTAACTCAAAACTTGTCATGCAGTACAGGAGGAACATCAAGTCTTGTCAATAAATGCAGTAAGAGATCAGTATGAATATCCGAATTAAAACAACGGAATATTAACTCTTAAATAAGTGCAGTAAATATCAAACTATAATAATGCAAAGACAAGTGCACGGCATCACCCTTCATGCTTTTACTCTCATGCTCATAATAAATAAATAAAAATGACACGACATGTCCCCTCGTGCTAAAATATCATAAACATGGCGCGGAATGTGCCCTCGTGCTAAAATGACATAAACATTGCACAAAATGTCCTCTCGTGCTAAGATAACATAAACATGGCACGGAATGTCCCCTCGTGCTAAAATAACATAAACATGGCACGGAATGTCCCCTCGTGCTAAAATAACATAAACATGGAACGGAATGTCCCTCGTGCTAAAATAACATAAACATGGCACGGAATGTCCCCTCGTGCTAAAATATCATAAACGACAGTTTGACAAGAAGAATCAACAATAAGAACGATAAATCACAACATCCCGGCAAGGGAGTTGTTACACCCCGCAATATTACGTCAATATTACGTCACGCAGTATTATATTACGACAATGTCACCCTGTTGCACTACATTACGATGATGTTACGCTTCGCAGTAATAAGTTACGAAGATGTTGCACCCTGCAATAATGCACGTTAAATTTTGGGATTATATTTATTACGCTATTTCAGACAAGGGATAAGTAAATTCGTGAAGGTGAGAGAGTAAGCAAATCGAAAAAAATGAGTTTCATCGAAGTATGGCATTTTGGGATAAAATATGGCCCGAACTAAAATACCATATATTTATGGACTAGTATCATACAAGATACCACATGGTCATAATAGTAGTGTATAAGATATGTTAAAAGTGAATAGTATTTTAAATAAATTGAGATAATTTTTAATTATGTAGGTAATTGATTAATTATTGAGCAATGAAATATTACCTAATTAATTAAAAATGTATTGGATAAGTACTAAAGAACATGAGGTGGCAGCCCCCATGCAAACCAAGTGACTCACAACTTAAAATGGAAGGTGGCTATCTTAAATGTCATACACATGACACTTACGTTGGTATATTTAAAAGTTTGGCATCTTGGGCTTCAGTAGCCTTAAAATTATCAAGGTAAGCTTATAGCTTTCTTCGTAAACTCAAACATTTGTAAAAAGGAAAGTTAATCACTCCAACAAGAACGGACATTAATCTTGAAACAAAATAATTCCAACGAGATTTCGTAGCACCGTAGCAATGTGAGATTTTGTGATTCTAAAGGAGTACGGTGTAATTTTTTTCAAGAATATAATACAGATTTTTTTTTACTCCAGATATGTTAAGGCTATCCCTTCTTTCTTTTGGCATGGTCCAAATTATACGGAAGAAACGAGTAAACTCACGGTTTCCATAAATTACTCTATTCACAGAAATATTATGGGTGTCTATATTCTTATGTTCATGGGTCTCGAAAATACATATGTTAGTAAAGTTTATTTCATGATATTAATCAGAGGCATAATGGCCTTATGACGTACCGAAAGATTTTATTGACGTATTTCATATGCATTTCATGCATTTATATATGTACATTTACCCATGACCAGATGGCCTTATATGCGCGTATATATGTAAATATATGTACATGGGATATGGGAAAAGGTTACGGCGTTATATACACACCACCACCTGATTAGCTGGTATATGATGATGATGTTGCCCACAGTGGTTGAAATATGGTTCAAACGGCATTAGATACGCGTATAATATATGTATATTTAAACGGTGTTATATACACATATATATAAATGTATGTATATATATGTATATGGGATATGGGAAAGGTTATGGCGATATATACGCACCACCACCTGATCAACTGGTATACGTTGGCGATTTACCCACAGTGGCCAATATGATATGATGGGATACCCTCAGAGGATGATGATATTATGAAACATATACCTATGCACGACATGACATTCATATGCATATGCATGATGCTAAAAGTGATATTTTCACAGTTATCCAGACATACAGATTGAGTCAATTACTCTATATTTCTTTCATGTCTCTTAAGTATTTATTTATGTGCCTTACATACTCGGTACATTATTCGTGCTGACGTCCCTTTTGCCTGAGGATGCTGCGTTACATGCCCGCAGGTAGACAGGTCGAGTGCCCTCCAAGTAGGCTATCAGCTCAGCGGAAGATGTTGGTGCGTTCCATTTGCTTCGGAGTCGCTTGTTTGGTTAGTATGATTTAGACGGGTATTGTTTGGTATGTCGGGACTCTATCCCGACTTTTATGACATTTATGTATTGTAGACATATGTCGTATACGTGAAAGATTGTACGGCCTCGTCGGCCTATGTTTTAAGTTTATAAATGATTATGTTGGCCTATTATGGTCGTATGTCACGAGTATATGATAATGTAATAAGAAAGATACATTACGTTGGTACTCGATCGAGTAAGGTGTCGGGTGCCCGTCGCGGCCCATCGGTTTGGGTTGTGACAGGAGTCAACAATGCAAACAATATAATTAACAGCATAAACAATACTAGAAACCATTCTATCCCGGCAAGAGAATCAACAATGAAAACAACATCATCCCGGCAAGGGAAACATCTATAACCAATCTTGCCTAAACAATTAACTTTATGGAATAAAACTCAGCTTCAACAAAGGCCCAGTAATAGGCAACATCAAGGAAATATCAACAACATAAATGTTTATCATCTAAACCCAAGAAGCACATTAGGAAAAAATCATATAAATCACAGTGTAAGACTCACGAGCATGCTTGACTGCAGCGAACGGCTGTTCTAACTACGGCTAAACAACTATAAAGCTAGATAACACTAATATGGTCAATTTGGCCGTTTTAGGAAGCAAATGTAGTTGGAAAATAAGAGCGGTGAAATATTCAATTAAGTCAATTAAGATTAAATAACCAACAAGGGAATCAAAAAGTAAGTAATTCTATTTAAGCAGGAAAGGATGAAATTAACAACTCAGGTTTCAAATGTAACATTTACAACTCATACACATGTAATATAAGAACCTGCGAATCCTAAATGGCTAATCTATTAGCAAATAAGTCCGAGTACACACTCGTCACCTCGCATACACGTATGACAAAAACAAATAAGAATCAATCCTATGAGGTAGTTCCCTCACACAAAGTTAGGCAAGATACTTACCTCAATTCGACCAATCTCCTACTCAACTTAGATTTTTCTTTACAAATTCATCAACGCTCGGCTCAATCTAAACATAATGTACACCAGTTATTTTTGTTGGGGTACTAATCAAAAAGAACTGTATTACAGTGCTGAAGTAACCAACTTTAGCCCACCCATTTAGTAGCTTTGAAGCTAACTGGTCGTTTGTATGACAATAAGAAAGCTCATACAATGAGAGTTAAAGTTATCATTGTCATGTACAATAAATTGGATTATTAAAGTGAATTTCTCAATTTAGGACATGAAAATAACCCAACCTAAGCATGATGCCACGTAAATTCCCACCTTATTGTGATACTTGCACCAAATTCTCTTATTTGTTCTTCTTGCCTCTAGTGAATAATTTGTAACAACTATAGAAAAGCAAGCCCCAACTAACAAAGATAAAATCACAAAATGTTCTTCCTTCCATTGGGCATGATTCATCGGCTCTGACCAGCAATTGACCTTAGGAAGCCCATGATGATCAGCTGCTCGGCAAGGACATGACGCTGAAGGAGAGAAGCGGTGGCTGAGGAGGGGAAGCGAGTGAAGGCCGCCGCTCGACGAGCCGCCATTGCCAACGAAGTAGCCATAGTTTTGTTATGTTCTGAGATCAAACAGGACATGGTTTCCATTTTACTGTGGCACCCACTTCAAGAACAGTTCCAATTATTGCCCTTTAAGCAGTTCTTGATAAACCCAGATGAAAAATGCAGCCCATTACAGTTTGAAAGAAGAGATATTTAAGAATAGGTATATTGCTTCAAGTGAAGTCAAAAATTATCAAGAAAACCAAAGACCCTACAAGAAGCACAAGGAGGCCGAGAAGTTTTTCAGAAGAAAAAGAGGGTTCAAAGGCTAATCTACAACCTAAATAGAATCATTTGTTTGCTGATTATTTTGGTTACAACCAAAAGGACCGTCACTGGTCAATTCATGAACAAGAAAAAGAATACCCCCGACAAGTACTGTGTTTATTTTTAATTTTAAAAAAAATCAACGAATAGTTATTGGTACAACATTAGTTATAATATTTTTGTTAAGTAGTTTCTAAATAGTTATATAGATATTACAATAGTATACAGAATATATTGATTAAAGTGATGAAGGAGTGAGCCGGGTGTTGTTTTTCATTTTCCAAAGTTCCACTTTCGCCGAATTACCTCAAATTACTCTACGGACCTCTAAAATCAATTTCGAGCACGTGCCTAAGTCCGAAACTATCATACGAAGCTGTTGACATTATCCAAAACTCATTACGGAGCCGTTTACACAAAAGTCAAATCTCCGGTCAAATCTTACCGCTTAAGTTCCCAAAATTAAAATTTTCCTCCCAATTCAACTCCGGATTATCCGGTAACTGAATCCAACCATGCACACAGGTTGATATACACAATGTGAAGTTGCTTATGACCTTAAACCACCGAACGGAGCATAGATTCTCAAAACTACTGGTCGGGTCGTTACAAAATCTTGAGGAGATTTTGATCAAGGGATTTTATTGAAAAGTATCATTGAAAAAGCAATGGTTTGAAATGATTATAGTTGAATAACTTATACATAATCGAAGGTATATTTGAAAGACACTAGTCTTGCATAAAATGATATTTGGAAGCCATTTATTGGGAAAACATCTTTGAGAAGTTTCGTATTTTGAAAGAAACTATGTTTTACGTAATTCTTTCTATTAAATATACTTATATCTACTTTTGGAGAAAATATATTTTCAAAGGAAACTCTTCCATATTAAAATAATTTTATTTGCAAAAGTTTTTCATATGAACTGTTGTTTAAAGATTTCCACCAGATTATGGATTTTAGTAGCTAAGGCCCGATGTGAACAAGCCGATGTAGAGTTGAGTTATTGGTGTTCTCTATTGTATTGTGTTTTCCTTTAGGTTTGGCTTATTTTTTTTTCCATCTTTCTGGGTATTTTTGTGATGTTTCTTGATTGATTTTTGTAATTGCCTTCCGCTTTATATTGTCATTGTTGTAAATTATTCCGTGAAGTCTTAGATAGATGTAATGTTCGGTCATTTCTACATTCATATTATTTATCTTGTAGACCAGTGGTGTCTTGACTAGTCCTCGTCACTACCCCACTGAGGTTAGTCTTGATACTTACTGGGCACTACTGTGGTGCGCTCATACTACACTTCTGCATATTTTTGTGTGCAGATCAAGGTTCATATTGTAGTAGCTGTGTGGATGATTATCGAGGAGACTCAAGGTAATCTGCTGCTGCGTTCGCAAGCGTCGGAGTCACCTTCTTTGTATTTATTATTCATACACTGTTGTATCTATTTCCAAACAGTTGTACTTAGAAGTTGTAGATGATTCGTAGAGCTTATGACTTGTTACTGGTTTTGGGAAAGTTTGTACATTTTGTTGAGATTCTATATCAAGACTGCTAGTTTTCCTTTATTTATTGTTCATATTCGGTAACTGCTAGGCTTACCTAGTCCTTAAGACTAGGTGCCATCACGATACTCAATGGAGGGAAATTGGGTCGTGACAGTAGATAGCTTGTAATTCTGAATGGAGTGGTGAGAGAGCATAATCTGATTTTTGATACCCCACTATCCATTTACCAAGATTGTTCCTGAAAACTTCTCCTGGTGCAGATTGGTTCTTTTCTTGATCAAAGGCACTGTCAGTATTTAGTTTATACCAGTGTATTTTGGGGGAGGGGGGTGCCATTTTATATGAATCTCTATCTTAATAGAAGGGGCATACCCTGGAGTGTTGAGAAAGTTGTATTCTACTGCTAGGTTCTTAATGTTGTCAATCCTAGGAGGATGTTGGGTATTATCGATGTTATTTTTATTTCTATTGATCCATATAACCCAAAGAGGGAAAGTTAGGAAATTATCCCATGGCACATAAGTTATTCTTGGAGGATTTACCAACTCTTTTAATGATAGTGGCCAGTGGTCCTTAAGGTTAGAAGTATTTATTTTCAAATGGTTCCACACGTTAGCAACCCTAGACATTCTAGAAAAATGTGTTTAATGGTTTCTGTTTCTTTCCGACACAGGGCAAGTGGAGTCTATGTTGATGCCAATGTAGTTAAGGAAGGAGCGGCATGGTAACCTATTGTGATTACATTGCCAAAGAAAAAATATCTTATTAGGACAATGGATTTTCCAAATCCACTTGAAGTCTTTTTAGTAACCAAATTGACATTATACTTAAGAAGATTTTAGCAAGAATTTGTTGTAAACAATCCATTATCATTTAAGCTCCAAAGGGGTTCGTCATAGATGGCTAGTGGTTTAGGAATTGATTTGATTTTATCAATGATAGTGGAGGGTATTTGTATAGATAAATTTGATAGAGACCAGTTTCAATTAGTGGCTATGTCTCTTATTGTTAAGTCCTTTTCTCTTTGACCAATAACGCAATTTTTTATAGGAGGGGAGGATAGGATCCATCGAGTTTCCCATATGTTTAGGTTAGAGTTTTTCCATGGAAGCCAGATGGCCCCTTTGCTACACATATCCCATCCTCTTAGAATACTTTTCCAGGTGAAATATTTGTAATTCGTGTTTCGCTTACTGTATTTTTGGGTATGCAATGTGGCCCAAGGACTAGTTGTATTAGTTAAAAACCTCCAAGTTAATCCTCCTAAGAGTGCCTTGTTTTTGTTAGTAGCGGTTATAATTCCCAGGCGCCTTCTTTAATAGGTTGAGTGATGGTATTCCAATTAATTAAATGATATTTTTTCTTCTCAGTAGTAGTACCCCATATAAAGTTTCTTTGAATTTGATCAATTTGTTTATGACTTTTTGTAGGGAGCATTGTGTATTGCATGACATGATTTGGAAGAGAACTTAAGGTAGCTTTGGTGAGGGTTGTTCTTCATGCCATGTTAAGGAGATTTGTTTTCCAAGTGGAAAACCTTTCTCTCATTTTATCTATTATAAATTGGTAGTCACAAGGTTTGGGATGATTATTAAGGATAAAGAAGCCCAAATATTTTCCAAATACTTTACTTATTTTAATGTTGAAACCCCGAGAATTGTCTTCTGCTAAATCTGATGTATAGTTCTTGGAGAATAAAATCTTTGATTTCTCAAGGTTGATTTTATGGCCTGAGATGTTACAAAAGTTAATAAAGCAGTTCTTGATTGAGTTGTAATTTTTTTATCCGCCTTTGCAATTAATGTAAGGTCATCCGCAAATAGAAGGTGAGAAAAACCAATGCCTCGATTATTAAGAAGGATAGGATCCCATAAGCAAATGTCAACCTGGTGTAGAATTTGTCGTGATAACATTTCCATGACCATAATAAAGAGGTAAGGAGATAGCGGGAACCCTTGCCTGATACCTCTACTTGGGTAAAGAAGGTAATTTTTTCCCCATTTACTAGAATTTCTATCNTTTTTGCATTTGATTTTCCTGAACTGAGATAGAATTTCTTGAATGACGATTGCATTGTCACAAGCTCTTCTACCCTTTATAAAGCTAGATTGGTAAGGAGAGATGATATGCTCTAGGAAAGGGTGGATCCTGTTTGCTATAATTTTTGTTATGGTTTTATAAATAGTGTTACAGAGGCCTATAGATCTAAATTTTTAAGGTTATTAGCATTATCTATCTTAAGAATTAGGCACATGTAGGAAAGGTTTAAGTTGTGAGGCATAACCTGAGACTGAAAAATTTGTGTACAAAGGTCTAAAACTGAGTGACCTATGATATCCCAATATTTTTGGTAAAAAATGGATGAATCACATCCGGTCTCGGAGATTTGAAGGGTTTAAATGAGACGATGGCCTTAACTACCTCCTCGGAGGATAGGGCAGCATCTAGTTCACTTATATCTATATTTGATGACCAATGATGTATATTTCTAATGTTATCCCATTTGGTCGTAATATAGTCAGCCGTGAATACATTTTGAAAGTATTCAAGGGTGTGATTAAGGATTAATGAAGGATCATTTATCCATTTTCCTAGATTATCCTTGAAGTTAGTGATTTTATTCTTCCTAACTTTGTTGGTAGCTGCTATATGGAAGAACTTTGTATTCGCATCCCCTTCTTGGATCCAAGAAAATGTAGCTCTAATGTTCCAATAGTCGTCTTTTTCTTTAAGAATATTGTTGTATTCCTTTATTAGTTCAGATTCAAGATTTTGAAGAGAAGAAGTATAATAATAACTAGTGGAATATTGAATCCCTCTTAGCCTATCCATTATTTTCCTTTTGTGGTCAAGGATGTTACCAAAATTTTTCCTACTCCAACTCCTAACACTATCTATAAAGTTAGTAGAGCCCAGGATGTAATTGTGATTTTGCCAGCTTTCCCTAGCTAAATTAACAAAATCTGGATAACGGCACGAAAACGTTTCAAGTCTAAATGGTTTATTAAGTCTACCTACCTTAGTTGGAGTGACTTGAATCAACAACGGATTATGATCCGAGTGGGTCCTAGGTAAATGAGTAACTACGGCTTCCGGAAAGAGATTAATCCCTTCCAAATTAGCAAAAACTCTATCTATTCTCTAAAAAATTAATCCCTTATTTTTATTTCTTTTGTGTGACCATGTATATTTAGGACCCTTAAACCCAAGGTCTATTAAATTGCATTCATTAATACATTCCCACAGAATATTTGTTCTGCTACTACTAACACGGTTTCCTCCTAATTTATCATTTGATCCAAAAACATAGTTAAAATCCCCAACTAATAACCATGGGCCTTCTATCATGCCATGTAGGTCTAATAGGTTTTCCCACATTTTGTTTCTAGGATTTTTATCATTACTTGCATAAATAGAAGTAAAAGTCCAAATTTTTAATAGAAATGACCTTAATTGTTGCACTTATCTCCTGGATCCTACGGACAAAACTATGAACATTGACCTTTGTGTGATCCCAAAGAATCACTATGCCACCAGCTTGGCCCTCAGCGGGGATCTCAATCATGTCTGAGAAGCCAAATGGGTTGAGAAGAGGTAAATGGTTGTCCATCTTTGTCTCAAGGAGTGTGACTATGCTAGGGTGATGAGTACCAATTAGGACACGAAAGCTTAGCCTAAAACTCTCATTGTTCCCCCCTCTTATGTTCCAAACAATAAAGGTATTCTGTCTAATCATGCTGGGTGTTGGATTGTGAAGGTCCCCATTCTCTCTCACTCTTCGTGCATAAACTGGATTCCTCCTCTGAAAAGGAACAAGAATCATCGCATGATTCCCTACTGTTGGATCCGCAAGTGTCCTTATATCCATTGTGCACTTGTAAAGTGCCATTGGACAGTAGAGTATTTGCCTCTGCTCCTGCGTCTCCATGAATAGAAATATTTTTAACTCGTCGAGGTTTGAATCCTCTACCAGATTCTGAGGGATTAAGTTTATAGGATCCATTTCTTCTTCCATTGGTTGGTTTATCTGATAGTGGGTGGAGGTGGTTGCATGTTGTGTGTAGTGTGTGCATTTGATGTTTGAGGGGGATCTGCATGAGCATTCTATGGGGTGAATACTGGATTTAGGTTGGATACAAACTCGGGGGTGAAGAAAGGAAGGTCCATTAATTGTGATGGATTGTGGACAAGGATGAAGTGCTGTGGTATATTCCAATCTGCTCTCATGGACTAGGTAATGTTGGCAGTGAGATTTGGAGCAATCAGAGTTAGGACATTATTTAGCCAAATCTGATTGACATAGTTGTTCATCGCCAATCGGACTCCCAGTAAGATTAGTTGTGCCAAGTAATGAGAGTTCTGGATGACTATTATCGTCTCCCTCCCTTCCAACGTTATGTTGAAAGAGATCACGTGTCCTAGTAAGCCCATCTCTACCCAGGACATTGGTTGATGGTTTTGTGATAGAGGTGGTTGGATTAAGATCATTCTTGGGGTCTTATTTTGATTCTGTGTTTGTGGAGGAAAGTTGTTTGCCATGTTTGGGCTTAGGTTGATTCTATCACGTACAAAAATCCCTAAGGCCGTGATGGCGCCGGACACAAGGTTAGGCAAGCCAAAACATTAATTTGTTGAAATAACTTTCTAGTTTTTAACATTTTTCGAAATCGTTACTTTCTCTTGCATCTCATAATCAAACAAATAAATTTTTTGTAAACTTAAATATGACAGCACATCAATTTAATTTAATGAAGTAATCCCAACACGTCCCAAGAACCCGGTGTCACAAGTACATGAGCAACTTCTATGAATTTTACAAATATTACAAAGCTTGTCCGAAATACAACTGGACAAGGAAATTTAAAATGAAATAGATACAGTATGAAGGTGACTCTGTCAGCTACGGATCGCCCCTGGAAGATGCAGCTCGCTTAAGTCTCCGAATCCTCCACATTTCCATGACCGTACCTGTGCAATAAAATGCACAGCAAGTGCAGCATGAGTACGAAAACAACGTGTACTTAGTAAGTCGCCCGCCTAACCTCAGAGAGGTAGTGACGAGGGGCAAATTAGACTCTTACTAAGGTCCGACAATACAACATGTGACAGAATATGATGAAATACAATAGACATGAAAGACAGTGAGCAACAAGTACATAGAAAATAACGGAATCCAGATAATAACTGAAAGGAACAGCAAGGTACTAAAATCTTCTTTTAACAAATACCTGACACTCCAGTTACAAGTGACTCAGAACTCAAGTGATCATACATATACCAGGACAAGACAATCAGCCGGAGTCATAAGGGTGGTCATAGGGACTGAGGTCATAAGCTATCCCACGATCGTGAATCATACCTGCGACTCACGTGCTGACTCGATATAATAAGCTATCCCGCGATCGCGCTATATCCCTGCGACTCATGTGCTGACTCGATATAATAAGCTATCCCACGATCGCGCATCATCCCTGCGACTCGTGTGCTGACTCGATAATAATAATAAGCTAACCCACGGCTGCGCATCATACCCGCGTCTCGCGTGCGGACTCGATAAAAATATGTATTTAACATAAAGCTCCCCTCGATCGCGAATCATGCCTGCGACTCGAGTGCTGACACATTTGCACACGTTTAAATCCACTTTTATTAAGAACAATAGTTTTTCTCATGGAAAAATAGTAGAAATCCGTATTCAAAGAAGCATGAAACATAGGTTTCGAAATCATTTGTTTTTGAAACTCATTTGTCAAATTTAACGGTATTCCTCAATACGACCTAATCCAGGTACACATATATTTACAGCGGAAACAAATTCTCTTTAGAAGGATAATATAATGAACTCCAGCTTTCTTTTAAACATTTAATTATGTTTTCGGTGATATTAACAATTCAATGATACATGCAGGGTTACAGGTACACACATAAAGCATGCTAGTGGGTCCTAGACTACCCGGATATAAGCATAATAGTAGCTACGCACGGACTCCCGTCACCTTGTGCGTACGTAGCCCCTGGAAATTATAGCATGTGTTCATTTAGTTCACCTATGGGGATAATTCTCCCTCACAGAGTTAAAAAGGAGACTTACTTCGCTTCGAAATTCTATAAACGGCCTCCAAGCCTTCCCCACGACTCCAATCGATGCAAAACACTCTAAAACTACCCAAATGATGATAAACCAATGAAAATATACTCAATTGTTTGCTAAAAATTTAGATTATATAATTTCCCAACTCCGCTTATTGAAATAACCAAAATGCCCTCAAACCCACGTGCCCGAAATTCGAAATTTCTCGAAGATATACCCTACCCATAGCGTTACTAACTCAAATATACAATTTACTCCTAATTTCATGCTCAAATTCGTGGTAAAATCCAATTTTCATCAATTCTAGGTTTCCTTGCAATTTTTCCACATTTTTTCCAATTTCTCATATCAAATCTATGTAATAAATCTTGTATTTAACTTGGAAATAAGTAGAAACAACTTACCTTTGATGCTTGATGAAATCCCCCTTGAAATGCTCTCCAAAATCATCCAAGTCAAATGAAAGAAATGACAAAAATTCATTTTTTAAAGAATCTGCCCATGCTTCATCGAGTTGTACCTTGCACTTGCGCTGTGCAGGTTGTACATCTTGTTATGATTTTTTCTTGTTGAATACCTTCTGTTGAAACACCCATAACCTCTTGTACAAATATCCAAATAACAAACGGTTTTAAGATTTAGAAACTAGACTTGAAGATCTTTAATTTGATAGCCTGTATAACATATAACTGTTTATATATCCCGAGATATGAGCTTCTAAAGTCGGCTTCATGCATCAGAAAATTCTGGCGAAACTGCTCCACTAGCCATCTTCAGTCGGTCATAAATTTTTGAAACAAAGTCCACGACAAATGGTTTAATGTTGTGAAAACTAGACTTCAAGATCTACTACTTTTATGTTTTTCAAATTTTTAGATTCCTTATATATTTCGAGATATAAGCTTCCACATTCAGCTCTATGATTACACTAGTTGCTGTCAAAACAACTTTTCTGCAGAAAATTTCAGCAACTTTTTGGTCCGAAATTCATTCCGTTAACCTTCCGAAATCCACCTGAGACCCTCGAGACCTTAACCAATTATAGAAACATATCCCAAAACGTGATACGAACTTGCTCGAGGCCTCAAATAACATCAAACAACGCTGAAATCTCGAATCCCACTAAAATTCAAACTTTATGAACTTGAAATTTCAAAATTTCACTTCCGATGCCGAAACCCGTCAAATCACCTCCAATTGACCCCAAATTTTGCACACATCATATTCGACATTATGGACCTGCTCCAACTTTCGAAATTAGAATCCGATCCCGATATGAAAATGTCAAACTATCGGTCAAACTTCTCAAAAACTTTCAAATCTTCAAAATGACTTCCGGACATCAGAATTCACTTCCGATCGCGCTCCCAACTGTAGAATTACCATACGAAGCTATTCCCAGACTCAGAATCCATAACTGACATCAATAATATTGAAATGCGCTTCAAGCCAAACTTAGGAAATATCTTTAAAAATGTTGACTTCCACAATATACACCGAAACGCTCTCAGGTTATCCAAATCCCGATCCGGACATACGCTCAAGTCCGAAATCATCATACAAACCTGCTGGAACTTTCGAATCCTGATTCCGAGGTCATTTACTCAAAATTCCAGTCTTACTCAATTTCTTCATCTTAAGGCTTCTGAAATGAGAATTTTCCTTTCAATTTAACTCTGAACCTCCTGAATTTCAACTCTGACCATACACAGAAGTCACAATAGCCAAAATGAAGCTGTTCATGACTCCCAACTATTAAACGACACGCTGGATCTCAAAACGACCGATCGGGTCGTTACAGATTCTCTGAAGTTGAATGAGAGGGTAACGTCTCCTTGCAGATATAGGGACTCTTGGCATCCTTATCTGAAGAATGTTGATTTAATTGAGGAGGAAGTTCAAGTGTTGAAGTTTTAGGGTAGGTTTCTAGGTTGCTAATTATTGAATTGTTTCATGCATGATAGTGGATTGGACTGGCATATATTTATTAAAGATTTGGGGGTGCAGATTCTGAAGTTTGTTAACGTGTATATCTTGTTCTGCCCTTTGTACGTCAGAAGCATTATGACCTGCCATTCTACCACTGATGTTTGGTGCATGAGGTTTTGTGTTATTGGATGGGAGGGTGTTTACCGTCTCTGTATTGTAAAGAGGTGTCATAGAGGGAGGATCCATGGGAAGGGGGTGTCAGGAGAGGTAGGGGTGTTAATAGAAGCGTGAGGGGGGGTGTGATATGTTAAGGGGGACATGGGTAATTAATAGAGGGGTGGAGTTAGAGTTATTTTTAATCTGTGGATCCCTCAGGAACTTATTGGCAGTATTAGGATTAGAGGAATTTGAACCGCTAGGGGTGCTAGTGGTTTTAACAATCCCAGTGTCTATTCATTTAGAAAGGGGTTGATTGGTTTTTCCATTAATGAATTTTTCCTGGTTTAGTGAGTAATTATCTTGATTAGTCATAATTTTACTTCTATAAGCAAATTTCTGAGTAGAAATAAACTTAACAGTCTTTGCTTCAAAAACTTTAACGTTAATACCTTGGGCATCGTGGTTTTCCGGCCTACTCTACTACTGTCGTGTAAAAAAGTTTTTCTTTTTACCTTTTTTGAAGGTGACTGTCCTCCATTCTTCTTTTTCCAGTTCCATGCACTCGTTATTGCTAGGCTTCTCAATCTCCCCTTCTATCTTCATTAGGTGTAGCTCCTCAGTGGGTGTCCATGGGACATAGTGTGTCCTGTATGTCCACACTTCTTGCAGAGCATGTTATCCCCCTCGTAGTAAATGTATTTCTTGTGTGATTAGATGAATATGAAGGGGATTACTGGCCTATTCATTGGTAACTCCACACAGAGTCGGTCATATCTTTCCCTCAAAGCTGCAGATGTACAAGCATCTACTTTGAGTAGACGGCCAAGAGTATTACCTACTTTTTGTGGAATCATCCCATCATAAAACTCCGTAGGGAGTTGAGGGAGCCGGACCCAAATAGCAGTGAAAGGTTGTGCGGCTTGTGATGCCACAAATTTTGGTGCCCATCGCTGGACCTTCAAAAAGTGTCCATAGATGAACCAAGGGCCTTTTTGTATGGAGTTTATCATATTCTCCTCCTTGGTAAATCTTACTATGTAGTAGTATTATCCCTGGTCTATTAGTGGGAATGTTTCAGAGGGTTTCCATAGTTCTATTAATTTCTTTTTTAGAATATCATGAGATATCTTCCTTCCTTGTAACTTGATTATGACCGAGTATCTCCAAGGATGGTAAATCCTTTGTTTTTCTTCCTTGGAGATAGGTACGCAATATTTATTATTGGACTGTTCCGCCTCCTGATAAGACTCATAGTATAAGTTTGCATTTCCCTCTGTAGAATTTTGGTGTGGAGGGGGAGATGTTATAGAAATATTATTTTTCAGTTCGTTAGTCAGCAACTTCTCCTTGAAGGATGGTGTATCAATGTCCATGATAGTTGGCGTTTGGTCTATATCAGGTGGTTGGGGGGGGGGGGGGGGGGGGTTGTCATAGTGGGTTATGTTGGACATGGAAGAGGTTGCCTTAGTTGTAGGTCACCTGAAATCGTTCCCTTAGGAAAACTTAATACATTGTAGTTTGTTAGTCATAATCACTAAAATACTTTGTCTTGCTAATGAATATGCTGTAAATAACTTAATTTAAGTAGAAGTAAAATAATAGGTTTTAGGAATTAATATTTTGAGTTAAATTACTAGTTGACTTTTAACCTTTTTCATAATTCCAAGGTACAAAGAAAAATAATGCTTTATTATTTTTGAACCTGCCATATTAATATATTTTTGACATGTAAATTTTATTCGGTACTATTCGGTATTTTTTTGTTTTATTTTTGTAAGATAAAAAACTACCCTAATTATCGGTACAATTATAGATTTATACAAAAACCTAATGTTCTTTTTAAAAGAAACCTTAAAATCGATTCAGTGTGGTACTATTTGGTCTGTTTAGTTGATTTTTAAATGTCCACTGACATACCTACGTTAGGGGTAAATTTCACGGAGAAGAAATTTCAGATTTTAGTTGTCGTGTTTTCCTTTTCGAGAAACAATTTGACTAATCTTCGATGTTAAATTGAATTTAATCAACTTAATATCTTAAAACTAAATTTTGGGTATTCAAAAACAATACCAATAGTACTACAAATTGCAATTCTTCTCATGTCAATATGCATAAAGTGAAAGTTCACATAATTTGTATCTCAAGAAACGGACAACTGCAATATGTCCAAAATAAGTGTTATTTTTTTCTTTTCGAGAGTTGATTTAACTAATACAAAGCTAAAATGAATTCTATCAACTCAATATTTTATTACTACTAAAATTTGAATAATCAAAAGTTATACAAAAAGTAGTATTAGTTGCAATATGTCGATACGACTGAAAAAATTTATAGTTTAAAATGATGGTCAAAGTTCACATAATTTGAATCTCGAGAAATAAAAAATGGAACGTAATTTGAGACAATGGGAGTATTAACTTTCTGACGCGACTACCGTGCATTAGCTAATGAGAAATTTATAATTGCAGAGAAAATTTTTGTGTTGTGGGCTGGACCAACACCTCGAGTTACAGTTACGGATCATAAGTGATTTTTTGGCCCTTTTTTGTGGTCCAAATATTTTATTTATCACAAAAAATTAACTTTTTTTTCAAAGTAACCGTTAGCCACTACTAGAAAACGGCCAAATTTCGTCCTCCAAAACCGACTTAATTCGGTCGAAACTAAAGGAAAAGCGATCGATTTTCGATCACTTTTAATTCGTCGGAAAAATAATAGTCGCTAAGGTGTTGTGACTGAAGGCGGTGGCTATTTTCCAACCGAAATTGGTCGCTTAATTAACCTGTTGGTTGATCGCATTTATAGACAATCTTTATTGGAAAAATAAATATCCAACCTAATTCGATCGATATTTTTTTAAATTATTTTTTATTTTTCAAAATAACGACCGGCTTCGGTCGGAATTATTTGAATTATTTTTTATTTATTTATTAAAATAGCGACGACCTCGGTCGGAATTAAAAATGTATAATCATTTTGTGTTTCTTTATAAATTTTAACATACCAACTAAAGTCGGCCGGAATAATAAAAATAAAAAATAAAAAAATAACTTTCGTAACTTCCGATCGACTTCGGTCGGAAATTTCAAATATCTACATATTTCATGTTGAAATTACCGATCGACCTCGGTCAAAAATTATGAATTTCTGGGTTTTAATATGAAATTTTCGACCGTAATCGCTCAATTTTCTAGGTAAAAACCTAGCGGAATTTGCATGCTTTTAAGCTACACCACCTGCCAATTACAATCAATATCCATCCTATATTTGCAGCATTATATTGCTGCCATTGAATCATAATTAACTAGCAACAACAACAATTAATCAACAACAACCACAACAATAACGCTAATAACAACCACAACAACAACTATAAAAATGTTCAATAACACATTAATATCAACAATACAATCATCAATCAAAACTATTCACAAGTTCAAGACTTTGTTTAGCAATACACACCATTCAATGAGTATTTTGTATTGCATCATCTTTGTAATGACCCGACCGGTCGTTTTGAGAATGTAAGCTTCGTTCGGTGGCATAAGGCTTTGAGCAGCTTCACATTATGTATATAGACATACGTGCATGGTTGGATTCAATTACCAGATGATTCGGAGTCGAATTGGAAGAAGGATTCTAGTGTCTGAAGCTTAAGCAGTGAGAATTTGACCGGAATTTGACTTTTGGTATAAAAGGCTGCTGAATGAGTTTTGGATGATATCAACAGCTTCGTATGGTGAATTTGGACTTTGGCGTGCGTCCGGAGTTGGAGAGTTTTGAAGAGGGAATCGTGGGGGTTTACATTGAGGTAAGTTATTTGAGCTTAATACTCGTGATTATGGCAATTTTCAGGTTTTTAAGCATGTAATTAGTAGAAATTAAGGATGATAATTGAGGGGATTAGGGCATGGTAATTGGAGAGTTTGATTTAGGGATTTGAGGGGTCAAACGAGGTCGTATTTTGATAAATTTAGTATGGTTGGACTCGTGAGTGAATAGGCTTTCTATTTTTGTAATTTTTATTGGATTTCGAGATGTGGGCCCGTGTGCCAGGTTTGAACTGAATTCGGGATTGTTTGTCTAATTTGATAATTTTCATATGGAATTCATTCCTTTAGCGTATACTGATGATAATATACTGATTTTGGATAGATTCGGAGCATTTGGAGGCCGAGTCGAGAGGCAAAAGCATCCCAGGCTAGAATTTTGTCTGGTTTGAGCTAAGTAAGGATTTTAAATCTAGTCCTAAGGGTATGAAACTCGAGATTTCGTATCATTTTACTATATTAAGGTGATGCACATGCTAGGTGACGGACGTGTGGGCGTGCACCATAAGGTATTGTGAGTTGGTATGTCCCGTAGCAACTGTATAGTTGCATATTTTGTCTGAAGCTGTATAATAGCTATGTGTTTGAGAAAGAACTCTTATAACTTGGGCTGAATGCCATGTTTGAGCCTTGTGCTAGTACTGTTCGGACCCTCAGGGGCATTTCTTACTATCCTCTCACTGTTTTTTTTTATTTGAAATCTACACTCAGTCATGACTTTACTTATTTACTACATAATTCAGTTTTCTTACTCTGTTTTGATGCATATGAAATTTGTTTTAGGTGAGGCTTGCCCGAGGGGCTGATTGTGAGTGATATTTTGCCCAAGGGGCTGTTTATGAATTCATTATTTTCACTCTATTTTGTATTGAACCTCTATTGGAACTGTTGAACAATATCTACAAATGTTTTCTACCGAAACTGGATTTTTACAAGATTTTTTGACTCAAACACTCATTTGAAAGTATGTTGTTTCACTGAGATTTAATTTTATGATCTTTATGTGTTTTATTGCTCGTCACTGCTGCTCAGCCTTTATTTACGGATGTTACTTACTGAGTTGGTGTACTCATGTTACTCCCTGCACCTTGTGTGCAAATCCAGATGTTACTAGACGTTTGAACGAGTGTTGATTCATCCATAGTGGATCTCTGTTGGTATTAGCAAGCTAGTTGCACGACAATCGCAGCCCTGCTCTTCTCCCTCCTATCTTCCTATAGTTATTTTATTATATTTTCCAGACTGAATTGGTCTTAGTATTGTTAGACATGTATTGTAGATGCTCATGACTAGTGACACCCATTTTCGGGCTTTTATTTCCGCATTTTTCTTTGTTTTGGACTTCTTACGAAATATTTATGAATAAATAGTTTGAAAATAAATTTTTGAAATGAAATATTGAGTGTTTTGGGTAATGAGTCGGCTAGCCTAGTACTACGATAGGATTCATCAAAACTTGGTAGTTTTGGTCGTGATAGTTCTAAAACATAAGATGACATGTTTGGGTCATCACAATCTCCACCTCTAAAACAACCATTTGTCCTCGAACGGACATAGAAAAGTACCTCAACTGGTGAATAGGTCGGGGTATCTACTCCACATGTCCGACTCGGACTTCCAAGTAGCAACCTCAACAGGCTGACCTTCCACTGCACTAAAACTGAAGGATAACTCTTCGACCTCAACTGACGAACCTGCTGGTCTAGAATAGCCACCGGCTCCTCCTCATAAATCAAATCCTTGTCCAACTGGACAGACTTGAAATCTAACGCCTGGGACGGGTCACCATGATACATCCGGAGCATGGACACATGGAACACTAGATGAACTATTGATAACCCCGGAGGCAACTCAAGTCTATAATCCACCTCTCCCACTCTATTGAGAATCTCAAAAGGCCCGATATTTCTAGGGATCAACTTGCCCTTCTTCTCAAACCTCATGACACCCTTCATATGTGACACCTGCAACAACACTCTCTCCCCGACCATGAATACCATATCACGAACTCTATGGTCGGCATAAATCTTCACTCTTCTGCCTGGACTGAGCTGTGCAAAGTCGATCTTATATAATCTTGACCTTATCCAAGGCCTCCTGAACTAGATCAGTACCCAACAACCGAGCCTCCCCCGACTTAAACCACCCAACTGGCGACCTGCACCATCTACCATATAATTCCCCATAGGGAGCCATCTGGATGCTCGACTGGTAGGCGTTGTTGTAGGAGAACTATGTAACGGGCAAGAACTGATCTCACGATCCCCCGAAGTCTATAACACAAGCGTGGAGCATATCCTCCAAGATCTGAATAATACGCTCGGACTGCCCGTCCGTCTGAGAATGAAATGTTGTGCTCATCTCAACCCGCGTACCCAACTCATGTTGTACTTCCCCCCAAAAGTGAGAGGTGAACTCCGTACCTCGATCAGAAATTATAGATATGGGCACACTGTGAAAACGGACGATCTCACGAAAACGGAATGAAGTGTGATGTCTTAATCAACCAATCAACAATTACCAAAATGACATCGAACATCCTCTGAGTCTGTGGGAGTCCAACAACAAAGTCAATAGTGATACTCTCCCACTTACGCTCAAGAATATATATCTGCTGAAGCAAACCACCGGGTCTCTGATGCTCGTACTTCACCTGCTGATAATTCAGGCACCGAGCTACATAAGAAACTATATTATTCTTCATCCTCCTCCACCAATAATGCTGCCGCAGGTCCTGGTACATCTTGGCGGCGCTCGGGTGAATAGAATATCGAGAACTGTGGGCCTCCTCAAGAATCAGCTCACGAATCCCCTCAACATTAGGCACACACACCCTACCCTGCATCCTCAAAATTCCCTCATCTCCAATAGTAACCTGCTTGGCACCACCGTACCGCACTGTGTCCCTAAGGACCAACAAATTAGGGTCATCATACTGCCGATCTCTGATTTGCTCAAACAAGGAAGACGAGTGACTGTGCAAGCTAGAACATATCTTGGCTCTGAAATATCCAACCTCACAAAATGGTTGGCCGAAGTCTGAATATCTGAAGTTAGTGGCCTCTCACCAATTGAAATGAACGGAAGGCTTCCCATACGCGCTGCCTTCCTACTCGATGCGTCAGCCACCATATTGGCCTTCCCCGGATGATGCAAGATGGTGATATCATATTATTTCAATAGCTCTAACAACCTCCTCTGCCTCAAATTTAGATCCTTTTGCTTGAACAAATACTGAAGGCTGCGATGATCCGTGAAAACCTTACACGACACGCTATAAAAATAATGCCTCCAAATCTTCAGCGCATGAACAATGGTTGTCAACTCTAAATCATGGACAGGGTAATTCTTCTCATGAACCTTCAGTTGCTGAGACGCATATGCAATCACCCTGCCCTCCTACATTAATACTTCTCCGAGCCCAACATGGGAGGCATCCCAATATACTATGTAAGATCCTAAACCTGATGGTAACACCAACACTAGTGTTGTAGTCAAAGCTATCTTGAACTTCTAAAAGCTCGCCTCACACTCATCCGACCATCTGAACGGGGCACCCTTCTGGGTCAACTTGGTCAACGAGGCTGCTATAGATGAAAACCCCTCCATAAATCGGCAATAATAACCCGCCAAGCCCAAGAAGCTCCTGATCTCCGTGGCTGAAGTAGGTCTAGGCCAGTTCTTGACTCCCTCAATTTTCTTAGGACCTACCTGAATACCCTATGCTGATACAATGTATCCCAAGAAAGCGACTAAATCCAACCAAAACTTGCACTTCGAAAATTTAACATACAATTGGATGTCCCTTTGAGTCTGGAGTACTATCCTAAGGTGTTGCTCATGCTCCTCCCGACTGCGGGAATATACCAATATGTCATCAATAAAAAAAATTGCAAAGGAATCCAAATAAGGCAGAACACTCGGTTTGTGAAATCCATAAATGCTGTTGGGGAATTGGTCAACCCAAAGGACATCACCAGAAACTCGTAGTGCCCATACCGCATCTGAAAAGCTGTATTAGGGAAATCAGATTCCATAACCCTTAATTGATGGTAGCCACATCTCAAATCAATCTTCGAAAACACCGTGGCTCCTTAAAGCTGATCAAATAATCGTCAATCCTCGACAACAGATACTTGTTCTTGATGGTGACTTTGTTCAACTGCTGATAATCTATACACATCCTCATGGACCCGTCCTTATTCTTCACAAACAAAATCGGTACACCCCGGGGCAAGACACTAGGTCTAATAAAGCCTTTATAAAGCCAATCCTGCAATTGATCCTTCAACGCTTTCAACTATGGTAGGGCTATCTGATATGGAGGAATGGAAATGGGTTGAGTGCCCGGAGCCAAATCAATACAGAAATCAATGTCCCTGTCAGGTGGCATCCATGGCAGGTCTGCAGGAAAAACCTCTGGAAACTCACGAACAACAGGCACATAATCCATAGAAGGAACCTCCAAAGAAGAACTGAAGCATCTCTATTGCAAACTGAAATAGTACATGTAATATAAACATTGAATGACTGAGCCTCGGGTCTAGCTGGAAAGGCATAACATCGGGGCTGGGCCCCACCACTCTGAACCATATCCCTATGACGGCCTCTAGCTGGCGAGCCTCCACCTCTAAAATTCTGGCCCCTACCTCTGGCTATCTGACCCCTATATCTGGTTGGTTGAGCAGGCGGTGCAGCAACCGGTGCCGGAACCGTGGCACGAGAACTCTAATGTTGTGGTTGAACACCCAATAACCTCAGACAGTCCTCTTGATATCCCCATAACCACCACACTCGAAACATCCATTTTGATACTGTGGCTGTGGAAACGAAGACTGACCCGGACGGGCCGGATGACCACGGTAATAACTCTGAATAGGAGGTACACCGATAGGGGCTGGCGGTGAACTATAGTCTGTCTGCCTAGAAGGAGGCACATAAGGACCATGACTCCCTTAAGAATTGTGGGATGCTTGAAGCGCCGAATGGAATGGCCTGGGAGGATGGTATCTACCAAAAGTACCCCTGCCTCCAGATGAGGCACTGCTAAATCCACCGGAACGAGGAGGTCTCTTGTCTGACCCCTGACCTCCCTATTCAAGAACCATCTCGACTCGTCTTGGGACATTGGCCGCATCCTGAAAACAAATCTCGCTCCCAATCTCCTTAGCCATCTGCAATCTAATAGGCTGAGTAAGTCCCTCAATAAATCTCGTCACCCTCTCTCTCTCTCTCTCTCTCTGTGGGAAGAAAAAGAATAGCATGACGGGCCAAATCCACAAAATGGGTCTCTCACTGAGTAACATTCATGCTACCCTGCTAGAGATGCTCAAACTGATGGCGGCACTCCTCTCTCAAGATGATAGGTAGAAACCTCTCTAATAAGAGATAAGAGAACTGATCCCAAGTAAGAGCAAACGACCCAGCTATTATGGTCAACAAATAATCCCTCCACCATTTCTTGGTGGAATCAGTCATATGAAAAGCAGCAAACTCGCCCCATTGCTCTCCAATATACCCATGTTCTGAAGAACCTCATAATAGCTATCAAGATACTCCTGGGGAATCCTCTGAAGTAGCACCACTAAAATGGACCGGAAAGAGCTTGGTAAACCTATCCAATCTCCACAAAGACTCAAAAGACATAGCTGACCCATCACCGGACTGTGGCGCAGCAACCGGTTGAACTACTCTAATTGGATGAGCTGCTGGAGTCTGAAACTGGGGAGCCATCTGCTCCAGCCTGAGTGTCACGACTAGGTAAGAGTAATATTCATGGAATAAGAACAATAATAAAGAAAATCATATATTTTTCTAAAATAAAGAATTCTTTATACAATGAGCATATTCCCAAAACTTGGTAGTACAAGTCATAAGCTTTATAGAGCTTACTACAATTTCTAATTACAATTAGTTGGAAGTAAGTAAAAATAGTGTAAATGCAAAATAGGAAGGTGACTCCGAAGCCTGCGAATGTGACGATAGGTTTACCTTGAGTCTCATCGTCAAGAATCCGCGCATCTACTAACAACCAATACCTGGATCTGCACAAAAATGTACATAAGTGTAGTATAAGCACACCACAACGGTGCCCAGTAAGTATCAAGACTAACCTCGGTGAAGTAGTGACGAGGACTAGTCAAGACACCCACTGGTCTAATAAACCCAACAAGTATCAATATATGAATAAGGAAAAATGATATACACGTAAAGGCTACACAATATAGCTAACAATACAGTTAATTCGATAAAGAAGTAAAGCAATAAGTATCAGCGGAAACCATGAAATATCACAAAAGATTGAGTAGAACACAAACAAATGTAGAATGTAAATATACAACACGAACATGTAATGACTAAACAACTTCAACCACTTCTACATCAAATTCATAGTCATCTCCACGAGGTTCCGAACCTCGGACAATCACCATTTATGGGTCCCAATGGTTGAACCCTAAAGCTTGGCATCTTGCGCCCTCATTCGAGTACTAACTGCACAGACGACTTACATGCCAATTGGGTCATTTCCACCCATATGGTAAGTACAACAAGAGTATCTATACTTGACAACAACAAGGAAACCTAAATCCGTTAATAGTACTTAACTGCGTATATGCTTGTGCAGGTTCCCTAACATGATTCAACAACTAGTAAACATAAAGAAAAAAAGGGCAACACGTACATTGTCATCTCACAAATTTCCACATAAATAAACTCACACAATAAGTGTTCCAGTACAAAATATCAACAACAAGGAATGCCCCCAGGCCAACACAAGTATCCCAAACAATCCCTGACATAGCCCACCTTGTCTCTCCACGTGTGCAATAGTAAAGTATATGCCTGCCTTGTTTCGCCACACGTGCATAAACATGTTCCCACCTTTTCTCATCACATGCGCAACCCTCATTTTCATAACCCACCTTATCACGCCGCATGTGCAATATCAATAGAAAACATGGCACAGCAAAAACCTCGTGCAAACCCCATATCAACAACTGCACGTCAGATACCTCGTGTATCACAACAATCACAACTGCATGGAAGAAACCTCGTGCATCACATAACGAGTACAACAACAAAAATGGAAATAATACAAGAAACAATAAATATATCGACTCAGGAACCCACAACTACAAGAAAGGCAAAGCTAGTTCACAAGTAATCAACACAATTAAGAATGCTAGGCATATTAAGAACAACTCAGCAAGGAAGGAAAATAACATGTAACAGTCGTATCTAAATGCACGGGTCAACAACAAGAACCCAATGCAAATCCGATAACTCTATGTACGGGAAAGTCAACTAAGGTAGAGTCTATACAAACTTCCTTTAAGGTCAGCAGTTTCGAGGGTATTCAACAATTCCACTTAAGGACAAGCAACATGAAAATAATCATAACTTCAGTTAAGACTAAACAATTATAGGATGAGATGAAGTTAATTATAATTAGAGATAACTAGTTAAGAAGACCTAGCATGACAGTAAAATGAGTAAAATCTTCAGATAAATCAATTAGGAGTCAAATAGGCAAGAGCAATAAATCCAAAAGTAAGAAATCCTACATTTAAGCAAGTAAAGATGAAACTAGAAATTAGGAAATTCAATCATTCCAAGAACCATTCATACTCAGCAAATATAAGGACCTAAGATTCCTAAAGGGCCAACTTTCCACAAATAAGTCCGAGCACACACTTGTCACCTCGCGTACATGGACTACAATCAACATAAAAGACTCAAATCCTAAGGGATAATTCCCCACATAAGGTTAGGCAAGATACTTACCTCAAAGATGACAACCCGGTACTCTAAAATGGACTTGAACAGTGAAAAGGCCTCCGGATGGCTCAAACCTAACCAAAACAACTTCAAAACATAAATAAAACACATAGGAGACTATTTCGTATCATAAAGTCTAAATCTTTAACAAAATTCAAAAATCGACCCAAAATATGCCCCCGGGCCCGCACCTCGGAACCCGATAAATTTTATAAAATCCGAACACCCATTCCAAAATGAGTTCAACCATAAAACAATTACCAAATTCTGATACTCTTTCGCCCCTCAAATCATGAAATTTCATTTTTTGAGGGAATTTCTTCAAAAACCAACATTTCCCCAACTAAAAACACAATTTAAATGATAAAAGACTAAATCATGGAATATATTTAATTCTAGGTGAAGAACACTTACCCACTCGATTAGCTTGAACATCCCCAAAAATCGCTCCCAAATCCGATGTCCAAAAGTCAAAATGTGAAGAAAAATGGCAAACCCTCGTTTAAATGAAATTGCCAGGACTTCCGCACTTACGACCACTTATCCGCTTATGCGCAACCGTAGGTGCGCATGGACAAATTACACCTGCGCTCAATTTTTGCTTCTGCGCCCAAAGACCCACTCCTGCGGCGCTGCACGTGCGATTATTTCTCTGCATCTGCTGAGACTGCCCAGACCAGCTCCACCCGCACCTGCACCCCCTCCATCGCACCTGCGACCATCACACCTGCGCCCACAGTCTGCAAGTGCGATTACACCAGAACTCAGCCTTCCCCAAAACCATGGAATTCATCCGCGACTTGTCCGAAACACAATCAGGGCCCTCAGGACCCGTCCAAGTATACCAACAAGTTCCATACTTTAACACGGAACCGCTCAAGGTCTCAAATATCATCAAAACACGATGAAGCTAACAATCGCACCATGAATCGGGCTTATGAACTGTCAAATATTCAAACTTCTAAAGTCGTGCCGAAATCTATCAATTCAACCCCAAATGACGCCAAATTTTGCAGACAAGTCGCAGTTCATATAACAGAGCTATTCCAACTCTCGGAATTGCATTCCGAACCCGATATAACAAAATTCAACTGTGGATAAAACTTCTCCATTTTTCAAACTTCAAATTTTCCAACTTTTCGCCGAATTGCCTCAAATTACTCTACGGACCACTGAATCCAAATCTGGACGCACGCCTAAGCTCAAAATCACCATACGAAGCTATTGACATTATCCAAAACTTATTCCGGAGCCGTTTACATAAAAAGCTAAATTCTGATAAAATTTGACCGCTTAAGCTTCCAAAACTAAAATCCATCTTCTAATTTGACTCTGAATCATCCGGTAACTGAATCCAACAATGAACGCAGGTCCATATATACAATGTAAAGCTGTTCAAGACCTTATACCTCTAAATGGAGCTTAAATTCTTAAAATGACCGGCCGGGTCATTACACTAAGATACGCCTGGTGTCACGGGGAATGTGCCAGTATGGGCCACACTCTCCACAAGGCCCACCAATCGGACTAAGGCATCCTGAAGCACTGGGATGGCAATAAATTCCTCCGGGACCGGAGCTGGTCCGGCAAAAATAGTCTGAGCTGGAACCTCCTCATCAAACTTTACTTGAGGCTCCACATATGGGGCTGCTGCTCGGGCTCTTGGCTGAGCCCTGCCCCTACCTCAGCCTCTGGCATGACCTCGACCTCTGTCCCTCGTAGGAGTTGCTACTGGAGGCTCTAGCTACTGCTCAGTTGAAGAAGCGGTACATGTTCTCACCATTTGCGAGAGCATAAGAATAAGAGAGTTCAATCAGTTTTGAGATAACAAAATCGCACGATAGAGTTGAATAACAGTGAAATTTGTTCCTAAACTTTATAGCCTCTAGGAGATAAGTACATATATATCTATACCGATCCTCTATACTCTACTAAGCTTGTCCGTTAATTGTGAGACCTAGGCAACTTAGTGCTCTAATACCAACTTGTCACTACCCTCAATTTCCACTGTCGGGATCGTGATGGCACCTATCATCACACTTGCCAGGCAAGCCAATGTTAGAGATTATTTACCCATTTCTTTTCATTTTTATTAATTATCAGTAAGCCAGCAAAATTAAACGAAATAACTATAAAGATACATATAGATATCGATGTCATTTACATAGTACTTCTACCCAGAAATCCAGTGTCACAATTCAAGAACATTCTATGAATTTTATACAATCAATTGTCTAAAAGAAATTACAATTGTTCTGGAAATAAAGGAAAACAATAACGGAGAAGTGTAGGAGGGGACGTCAGGGCCGATGGACGCCAGCAGGACTACCTTGGGTCTCCGAGCTGTAAAACCTGAGCCAATCTCTCAATCAGCCACTACCTGCTCCAAAATTTGCACATGACGTGCAGTATTAGTATAACGGACTCCATGTACTGGTAAGTTCCGAGCCTAACCTCGACAAAGGTGTGACGAGGCTACGACATGACACTCACAATATAACAACAGACAGTTATAACTAAACAGAAAAGGAAGCAGGATAATGTATAAGTAGTAATTTTACAGAAATAAATACATAGCTCAAGTTTCTTAACAATATTCCGTTATAACCAATATGTAAGTGAAGTGTAAAACTACCGAATAACTTATACAGTTAGAGAAAATTACATAAACACATAAACTGATGTGGAGTGCATCCTGATCCTACCAAACAACACAAAATCCTCCCTTATTCCTTTGTAGCAACCACGATAACAGTAAAAAATATATATATGTTGCAGTGCGCAACCCAATCCCACCATATATCAATCTCAATATGACAATTCACCCTTATTACACCATATCAAACCACATTTATTCCTCCTGTCGCGGCATGCAACCTGATCCCACCGTATCATAATAAATTACACAAAGAGTACAAAAGTTTCACAAAATTTACACCAATTCCTTACCAACATTTAGAATTTAAAATAAGGAAACCAAGGGTTGTATAATCAATAAAACTCTATACAATTTATACTACTCAGCGAGACTAAACCATGATATAAAACAAATTCCAATAAACACAGCCTAAGCAAATAACGGGGAAACAAATATCGTCAAAAAGGGGAGCACAATATCTAACAGGTAGCAATTAGGAATGGAACTAAAGGTAAAGATGTAACAGCTAAAGCAAGGAAGAAACAATATAAAGAGAACGGGAAGAAAAAGGTTAAACAGATAAATTTGCAGCGCATAAGTACTCGTCACCTCACGTATACGCTGCTCACATGCTTTATCATATAGCGAATAAGGCAAAGGATTCTTAAACCCTCAAGTCAAGGTTAGACACGATACTTACCTCGATCCACATGCCACTCACTGCTCAATTATTGCTTTTTCTCTAGATTCCACCTCCAAACCACTCGTATCTAGCCATAATTAACTTAATAACATAAAATATTGCTAAAGAAATCAATTTCAATACTTAAATTTAGGTTTCCCAACATTTCTCCCAAAAGTCAAAAATCGACCCCGGACCCGCTTTGTCAAAACTCGAGGTTCAGACCAAAACCCATTCACTCATTCAGCCCCGATCCTGAACATGTAACAACTTTCAAAATCCGATCCCAAATTGAGGTCTAACTTCTCATTTTCCAAAAAATTCTAATTCTACCCAAACCCCCAATATCTACACCCCAAAGACAACACCGAAACACCACCGAAACACCAAATCTACCTCAGATCCAAGCCTAAGAATTAGAAACTTCTAAATTCCACAAACAGCGTCGAAACCTATCAAATCACCTCCGAATGACCTGAAATTTTGCACTCACACCCCAAATGACAATACAAACATGTTACAGCTTTCGGAATTCCATCCTGACCCTGATAGCTACTTTTCCACTACCAACCGGAAATCGTCAAAAATCTGGTTTCGCCAATTCAAGCCTAATTCCACTTCGGACTTTCGAACAAGATTCCGAACATACTCCTAAGTTTAAAATAACCTAGAGAAGCTGTCCAACCCATCAAACTCACATTCTGAGATCATTTACCTATAAGTCAACTTTCGGTTGACTTTTCCAACTCTTCACCCAACTTAAGAGACTAAGTGTCTCATTTCTTACCACAATTTCTCTGAACCTGGGCAAATAAACCTAACACAACATGATAGAGCTGAACAACACATAACAAGACAGAAATTGGGGAAACGGGGCTAAACTCTTGGAAGAACCGGCCATGTCGTTACAAGGTTTGAAATATAGTTCTATCAGATATGAGGCTAATTGCCACTGATGGGTTTATTTCGGGCAGCTATTATGATCAGGAGTGTTATTATAAGGCTAGGTGTGGTGTGTTATATTGTGTGGTCGTACCTTGTGGGTGTAGGAATGAGTTGATGCAGCTGGCTAGACCGATACCACATATGGATTTAGAATCGGGTCTTTTGGAAATGAATGGAAGGTAAGAATTTTTGCTCTAATGCTTATCGGTGTTGGTAGAAAGATGAAAATTGCAGTAGAGATGGTGTGTTCAGGCTTATGTAGAATAAAGTGACGTGGGATCACCCGTTGGTGTATGTTGGAAGTGTGCATTTAGTAATTTGGGGACGTCGGGGTGATTTTTGGCACGTTCGAGGACACATGTCTGTTGTAAAAGGGGGAGAATGTAACGACCCGACCGATTGTTTTGAGAATTTAAGCTCTGTTTGATGGAATAAGGCCTTGATCAGCTTCAAATTATGTATATCGACTTGTGTGCATGATTGAATTCAATTACCGGATGATTCGGAGTCGAATTGGAAGGAGGATTCTAGTTTTGGAAGCTTAAGCTGTGAAAATTTGACCGGAATTTGATTTTTTATGTAAACGGCACCTGAATGAGTTTTGGATGATTTCAGCAGCTTCATATGGTGAATTTGGACTTAGGTGTGCACCCGGATTTGGATTGGAGGTCTGTAGGGTAATTTGAGGGATTTAAGTTGGAAAGTGGAAAACTTTGACCAATGGTTGACTTTTGTGATACCGGGGTTGGAATTTGATTTCGAGAGATGGAACAGTTCTTTTATGTCAATTGAGACTTGTCTACAAAATTTGGCGCCATTCCGGGTTGAATTGATAGGTTTCGTTTAGAGTTTTATAAGTTGGAAGATTTGAAAGTTCATAAGCTCGATTCATGGTGCGATTCGTAGTTTCGCAGTGGTTTGATGTGATTCGAGACCTCGAGTGAGTCCGTGTTAGGGTATGGAACTTGTCATTAAATTTGTGTTTTGAGTTGAGGAAAATGTTGGTTTTTGAAGAAATTTATAAAATGAAAAATTTTTGAGGGACGAAATGGTATCGGAATTTGAAATTTTTTGTATGGTTGAACTTATATTGCAATGGGTATTCAGATTTTTGTTAAATTTGTCGGGTTCTGAAGCGCGGGCCTGGGGGTCGAATTTTTGACCGATTTTTGGATTTTGTTAAAGATTTAGACTTTATGATCCGAAATAGTTTCTTATTAGTTTCATGTGTGCTTTGATGTTATTTTAGTTGGATTTGAGACGTCCGGAGGTCTTTTCACCCGAGGAGTTCATTTTAGAGTACCAGGTTGTCATCTTTGAGGTATGTTTCTTGTCTAACCTTATGTGAGGGAAACTACCCCTTGGGATTTGAGTCTTCTATGTTGATTGTAGTCCGTGTACGCGAGGTGACAAGTGCGTGCTCGGACTTATTTCTAGGAAGTTTGACTTTTTGGGTTCTTAGGTCCTTATATTCACCGTGTATGAAGTTGTTCTTGATACGTTTGAGTTCTTATTTGGTAGTTTCACCTCTACATGCTTTGATTAGAGATAATTGCTTTAGGATTCACCCTTACTGTCTACGTGGCCCTGATTTGACTTAACTGAAGATTTTACCTCTTCTATCGTCATGCTATATTTTCATAACTGCTTATCTTTAATTGAAATTATTATTATCTCATCCTATATTTTTTAGTCTTAATTGGAGTTATGATTATCTTTTTCTGTTTACCCTTAATTGAACTGTCGAATATCCCTCGTAATTACTCAATCTCAAAAGGAGTTTAGATAACCTATATCGTAGTTGACTTGCCTTTATTTGAAACTATTTGACTTGTGTTGGCTTCCTATTATTGACTTGAATATTGTGGAATCATTTCCACATTTTCGTTTTCCCTTGTTAAGCTATTCTCCTTGCGCCTAACATTCTTTACTATGGTTATTCCTTGTGAAGGAGTTATACCATTCTTTGTGATTTAAAGTTCTTGAGTTGATTTACTCGCCATACTTTGCATTACTGTCATTATTGCTTATGTACTTGTTGTGGTGATGTACGAGGTTTCTGTCGGGCTATAGTTGTTATGTTTGTTGGTTGCGCTGCATATTTAAATTGGGACTACGAAACGATATTCCGGGAGATCCCCATGCACTGTATATATACATTGGGACTACAGACGTATTCTGTGAGATCCCCCTGTCTTGCATATTTACTTTGGGACTACGGATATATTCTGGTAGATCCCCCAACACTATATATTTATTTTAGGACTACGAACGTATTCTGGGAGATCCCCCTGTACTGCATAATTAATTCGGAACTACACGGTATCTCGGTAGATTTCGCTATTGTTATATATGTATTCGGAGCTGCTAATCTTCTATGCTTAGGTGTCACAGGGTGACTTATACACGAAGGATATTTACTTGAAACTTTTATATTTGAAAAGTATTTATCTTGAAGGAACTATGTACGAAGGATATTTATTTCAAAGGTTTATATTTGAAAAGTATTTATCTTGAAAGAACTATGTTTGAAGGATATTTATTTGAAAATCTTATATTTGAAAAGTATTGATCTTGGAAGAACTATGTTTGAAGGATATTCATTTGAAAAGTTTATATATGAAAGATTTTTATCTCGAAAGAACTATGTTTGAAGGATATTTATTTGAAGGAAGTATATTTCAAAAAGAATTTCTTACTGGAAAGGATTATATTCTAAAGACCTCAATTTAAAAACTTACCGGTGAAAGTTTACACTTGAAGGATTAGACTAGTTTATTGGGGTTTGTTAGCTGAGACCTGATGTGAAAACTATTGCAGTTGCTGAGTCACTACTTGCCTTTACTGTATTGTGATTTTTAGATTTGGGTTGTCTTTCCGTTCATTCTTCTGTGCCTTATTATGGTGTTCCGCTATTACTTGCTGTTTTTCCTTCCTTATTGAAGTTGCTATGTCGTTTGTCGTATTGGATTAGTCCTTAGATAGATGTCATGTTCTGTCATCCCTATACTTATGCTTGTTTAGTTTATTAGACCATTGGGTGTCTTGACTAGTCCTCGTCACTATTTCACCGAGGCTAGTGTTGATACTTACTGGGCACCGCTGTGGTGTGCTCACTCTACACTTCTACACATCTTGTGTAGATCCAGGTATTGATCGTTAGTAGCTGTGTGGATCCTTGCTGAGGAGACTCAAGGTAAACCTACCGCTACATTCGCAGGTTTTGGAGTCACCTTCTTACCTTGTATTCAAACTGTTTTTACTCATTTTCAAACAGTTGTATTTAGAAGATGTAGCAACTCTGTAGAGCTTATGACTTGTACTGCAGGTTTTGGGAAATTTGTCAATTCTGTAAAGATTTCTATATCGAGACTATTAGATTTCCTTTATTATTTATTCAGTAAATGTTAGGCTTACCAAGTCCCTAAGACTAGGTGCCATCACGATACCCAACGGAGGGGAAATTGGGTCCTGACAATCTCCATCTTCACTACTATTCAATAGGACTAAGAAAACAGGTTCAATATTTTTCGAGTTATATAATTATAATTTGTATTTAAACTATTGATTAACAACTAAAAAGCAATAGAATAAGCTACTAAGTAAATAAAGGTGTTTTTAATGAGCAATCTAACGTGTTTCCTATAATTTCGTTGAACTATTCTCCATCGATCGTGAATTCTCCCATTACCGAAATTATTTCTTCAAACTCATTAATATATTACAATTATTTTTTTTAGAACTAACTATAGCTAGCATCTCAAACGAGTCACAGCAACCCCGTCAAAGCTTCATTATCTAACACACTTTTCAATCCTTTGCAATTAATCTCTTAATTACTTGGAGGTGATGTTGTCCAATGGTACCCTAATTCCGTAATCTTATTCAAGAAAAAACAAGATATAATAACATCTTATTTGATTGAGAGTTCGTCAATTAATTACAATCAAAACAACTGTTGAATAAATAGAGTTTAGAGAATGGCTCAATTTATAATATGGTTACAAATAGTCGTAGATTTTATCAAATGGGTCATTTTGATCAACCTCCTCCAGTTTGATGCAACTTTTTTTACAAAATATAAGATTTAAAAAATAAAAAATTAGGGAGATTATTAACTGCTATAAATTATATTGAAATGCAGTGATATACAAACCCTCACAACCTAATACAATTTGCGAGGTTATCACAAACCTCCACAATAAAACCGCCATAAAAAGAGTTATCTTGTTATGCTGAAAGAAACGCCACAAAACGATCCTTTTAGTGGGGGTTCTTATAGCCGTAAAAACTAGCTTATTTCTTGTAATGATATATTGACCATTTATGATGTCACGTGTCATGACTCGAAATACCCACCGTCGGAATCGTGATGGTGCCTAACACCAAACTTGCCAGGCAAGCCAACGTTAGAGATTGTCTAACCATTTATGTCCATTTTTAGTAACTAACAGTAATCATACAAAATAAAACCGAATAACTATAAGATAAATAGAAAACGAAGTCATTTACATTCTACTCCTCAGAAACTTGGTGTCACAATTTCACGGACACATTATGATTTTCTACAAACATGTGTCTAAAAGAAATTTACATCTGTTTTTGGAAAGAAAGAAAAAAATAGTAATAAAGAGAGGTAGAAGGGGACGCCAGCAAGACTACGTTGGGTCTCCAACTGTGAACCTGAGCCAAATCTCTCAGTCAGCCACAACATACTCCGAAATTTGCACAGGAAGTACAAAGTGCAGTATCTGAACAACCGACCCCATGTACAGGTAAGTGAGTCTAACCTTGAACTATAATAAGGAAATAAAGGAGAACAATAATTTAAAAGAAATAAATTGCAGAAATAAATACATAACCTTAATGTCTTATGAATATCCAACTATAACCAATCCTTAGGGGAAATGTAAACCATTGAATAACTTACACAGTCAGCAAAAAATAATTAAACACACATACTGATGCGGCGTGCATCCCAATCCCACCAGTCCTCCCTTATTCCTTCATAACAATTACAATAAAAGTATATATATATATATATATATATATATACTTTTAT
>MDKI01282712.1:0-22228 GCA_005239505.1 Nicotiana paniculata | reverse complement strand
CTAACTCGATCGAATACAGTATCGAGTGCCAGTCGTGCCTCCCCTAGTTTGGGGCGTGACATCGAAATTTTTAAAATTCGGGCCCGTGGGCACCAGAGCGACTTTATCGACTTTTGGAGCGGAGTTGCAAAGTGTTATAATGTGGATTATAATGAGTATTAGAGTATATATATTTATGCATTGTACATGGATTGACTAGTTTTGGTGCGAGGGACATCGATTTGAGCTATTACAAAAGTTTTGGAGTTGGTTATGGAAATTCGGAGCGAGGTAAGTCTCTTTTCTAACCTTGTAAGAGGGAATTAACCCCATAGTGAATTGATTTAATATGTGCTTCTATTTTTGGGGGCTGCGTACGCACGATGGGACAAGAATCCGCACGTAGCTACTAATTATGCTCATGTCCGGGTAGTCTAGGACCCAAATCATGTTATACTTGCGATGTTTGCACTCTACTTGTTAATTTAATTTCTTAAATCATATCGGAATTTTATAAAGGAATTGTAAAATGTTAAACATCATTTACTTGAGTTTTGGACGGGTCACTTGGCCGTTAATGAGAATTGATATATCTTTGAATATTAAGCTCTTAATAATCTTGAATAGGTTGTTTAATGTATTTTCTCTTCTTGTGGAGCGTGCAGAACACTTCGGTAGAATATAGATGCATCTATGGTTCATGCCATCTGACCCTCGGCTGTCCACAATTTATATATTTGTTGTCGGATCGGTCCGTACGACCTCGGCGTAATTCGTGCGTAAAAAAATTCATGGAGACAAATTATATTTGATATTGCTTCATTGGCTTGAGAGAATAATTTTTTATAATGGACATAAATTTGGGATTTACTATTAGTGAAAGAATTTTTTTGTTTATTCTTGCTATTGAGTTTTCAGCTGTAATTATATAATCGATGCCTAATTATAATTTCGATGCCTTATTGTTAGCCCATAGTAAGTGTCGAAGCCGACTCCGCGTCACTACTTCTTTGAGGTTAGACTAGATACTTACTAGGTACGTGTTGATTTACGTACTCATGCTACACTTGCTGCACATTTTGTGCAGGTACATATATTTCTAGTGGTTTTGAGGGGGTTGTTGATGCCCAATTTTTTCCAATATTATTTTCTGAATGCATATATATCTTCAAAACAATGCATTAGCATCAACTAATATTTTTTCATAATTTCCGCATTTTTTAAGGATTTTTAATTAATTTATCCCAGTATTTTTATTATATAAACAATTACTAATTGCATTACAAATGGTTTTATGATAATTTTACTGCTTAGTTTTATCATTTATATTTATACTAGGTTTTAATTATTTCATTATTAGCCATATTTATATTTTAGGGTTATAATTGCAATAACTTTTCAATAATAGCTCATGTGTGCATAATTACCTTATTTCACAAGAAAATGACTCTTTGTATTTTCTATAATATTAAGTAATTATGTTAAATTATTTTTATGCATCAATAGCATTTTTTATCATTTATTAGATATTTTATACATTATTTTATCAATTTAATTGGGTTTTTAACAAATAGTCTCTTTAATATGGTTTCATTTTCGGGCCTGGCCAAAAATACTACCCTAGCCCAATTAAACAACCCTGATCCATAACCCATAATCCAATTTTTAAACACGCACAACCCCTCAGATCAGCCTTTGATCTCAGAGATCAACGGTCCATGATGTTATTTCCTTTTTAATTAACCCCTGACACCCTAAACCTAGTCATTTCTTCAACTCCGCTGCTCCTGAATCCCTCTTTCTCTCTACTCTCTCTCAAACTCTCCCTAACCCTAGCCCGCTGTCACCTGACCCCTTCAATCCATGGGGTTTCCCTTCAATCTTAGGCCCCAACCAGCCTCCTATCTCTTCTGGTTGTTCGATTTCTTTGTTGTTTGATGGAATCTCAAGCAGATTCGAACAAACCCGGTCCAAACCCTTCATTTTCTCAATGAACCTGCCTGTGTTCATCCCAATGTTTGTGAGTACTGTTATCTTCATGTTTATGGCTCTGGTTCCAAACTGGATTTTCTCACCTCTGTCCATTTTTTAAAAACCATAGTCACTTTCTACTCGAGTCTTTTCAGATTTCTATAGATCTGAGATGATTTTGAGTTTATCTGATATTTTTCCTTAAAAATCTTCTGTGTTTCTTATTGTTAACCAATTTTAGTTTTCTCTAAAATTAGGGTTTCATCTCTTTACGTTTCTACTAAAATATTCTAAAAGAGTTTGAGCGTTTTAACTCAGATTCTCTTTGTTTGCTCGACTGGATTTCATATCTATGTTCTAATCCCTAGGGTTTCTACTTATTTCACTATTCATTCTAATATTTTCTCGTTATTCTTTGGATCTGTCAATTAAAAGAGATTAAATGATTTTATTTGCCTAATTAGAGTTTGAAATTATATTTTCTGTTGAAATTGGTATTTCTCTGCGATTTTTACTTATTTTTCCTTATTACGACTCATAATTGGTACTGGTTCCCTTAATTGGATTACTAGCCTAATTTTTGGGATTTGATTGTTTTAACCGACCCATAAATGATATCTGATTTATTTGTTTACCTTATTAAACCTCAAAGTTGGCTGTTAATTGATTCTCCCTAATTTAAAGGGTGTTTCCCGAATTCTGTTGTATTAATTGATTGAGTTTAGCCCTAATTAATTGGTTAATTTATTTGCATACCTTATTTGTGAACTCTTTGCCTTATTTGTTTTACTCTGCTAAATGTTATATAAGCCTCCCCATTTTGATTTTTTAAAAACACACGAAGAGATACAGAAAAACACCTACACACACAAACTCTTACCCGCACACTCACAACTGTAGTTCTTTCTGTTACTTTGAATTGTTGCACTGTCTAGCCGGCTGAAAGCCAAGGCTAGACTCTTGGATTCTATTTGCCTTCACCTTCCTGTTTGCTATCTCCTTAACTGGTGATAACGAGTGATTTGTACTACTGTTTACTCCCATTTTGTTAGGTTTTTGAGGCAACAATTGTCTTAATTAACCCCACATTTTGATGCAAATGGTTTGAATTGTAGGAACTTAGTGGATTTGTAAATATTGATCCAAAAGACCTCAAAAAGAAGCAGAACATGCAAAATCCCACAACCTAGCTAAACCGCTGTAGCGTCTATTTTTCCCCTGCAGCGTTTGTCTCTTCGCTACAACAAATTTCTCTTTGTTGCTACGCTGCAAACTTCAGAGAGCTGTTTTCAGTGCTAAGCAAAGCGCGGCCAGCGCAAATGTTTCCGCTGCAGCGGTCCATCTACCATTGTAGCGCCCATTTATCCGTTGGGCACGGTTGATTAACTTCAGAGAGTTGGCAAAGAGGGGAATTAATGATTCCGCGATCAGTGGTATTAATCCGCTGCCGCGCTCCAGCCACGACTACAACATTTCAGTAATCCGCTGGGTGTGAAGTTGAAGAATTAGAGAAATTCAAAGTGCAAAACCGCTGTAGCAGCCATTAATCCGCTGCAGCAGAAGTCTCTTCACCCCAGCACCCAAAAATACGCTGGGAGCGGATTCTCTGTAGGGGCATTTTTGTCCAGTATTTTCAGCCATGTATAAATAGATATTTTCTTCATTTTTAGGGCATCAGCCGTTTGGAGAACACATGAACAATACTTTTTAGCTATTTTGAGTTATTTTAGCTTAGCTTTAGCATTAGTTCTTCAATTATTATCTTGTAATTTACAATTATGAGCTTAAATTCATCTTCTACTTGTGTTTCTTCTTCAATCATGAGTAGCTAGACCCAATATCTAGGGTTGTGACCCAACCCTAGTGTGGGTAATTAATGGGTTTTCAATTTTAGAGTTATTTTGTGTATGGGTGTTTGGTATTTAGCTTAATTTGTGCATAAATCTCAGGATTAGTGGTTGCAAACACTAATTTAAGCCTTCATGACTAGGATCACTCTTGAGAAAGATGATCCAAGTTTAGGTAATTAGGCTAACAAAATATTGCGGTGAGCTTAAGAGATTGATAACCCCAGTAAAAGGGTGGATGCTAGAGATAACTATAACCGATTTGAGCCAATTCATGCAGTTCATGGAAACACCCAATTGTGCTTGAGAAATCCAATTTGGGCAAAGTCACACATATTACCGAGAGGTAGTGGGTGAGTGCATTAGCTTGAGGTTATGCCATTAATCCTCCTTTCACAATGTCATTCTAGATTCTAGACCCGGTTATTACTCACATAGGAGGAAGTCACAACCCTAGTCCCTTTATCAACTGAGATCATAGCATAGTTCCAAAAACCTTTTTATGAGAAGTGTAATTAAAAACCCAACACGCCACTAGATCACTTAGACACTCGACTCCCACATACATAGCTCCCTGTGGAAATCGATCCCGACCCTTCGGGTAAAAGCTGCATTGACCGCTGTACTTGCTACTCTTTAGTGGTATAGGCGGGAGCCAATCACTTTTTGGCGCCGTTGCCAGGGAATTATAACAGTGTTGATTATCTACGTGAATAGTGGTGTAGTGTGTTTTTATTTCCTTCTTTTGTTAACTTGTGTGTTGAATCAATTCTGGTACTAATGGCGGATCCTTTGAGTAATATTATTCCGGGGGAGGAGGTTTATGACAATGAAGAAGATGAACTAAATAAAGTACCACCTCCAAGACAGGCCCGACAGGCCAATCTTAATGAGGATATTCCAGACCCTCCCCCGCCTCCACCTCCCAGAGTTGCCCCTCGTGTGCTTCCAAACGAGGGGTACACAAGTGTTATTGTCCCGCCTAGAATGTGGGCGGGTAACTTCCAAATCACAAATGTGATGCTGCCACTCTTGGAGCAGCGTGGGTACTTCACGGGATCTCCCCACCAAAATTCTTACAAGCATTTAAAGGGCTTCGTGGATACATGTAGGGGAAGAAATCAAACAAACGTCTGAGAGGATGTCTTGAGGCTTAGGCTATTTCCCTTCTCTCTCCGAGGGAAAGCATTAGACTGGCTGGAGCGACTCCCCAACCATTCCATATCCACATGGGATGTGTTGACAGACAAATTCATTGCTAAATTCTTCTCTCCTGGGCACATGGCGGCGTTAAGAGATGAAATAATTGCTTTCAAGCAAGAGCCAAATGAGCCTCTTCATGAGATATGGGAGCGGTACAGAACTATGGTCAAGGAGTGCCCAAATAATGACATGACCGAGTCTATGATTCAACAGACCTTCTACCGAGGCATTAATACCACAAATAGTGTGTGGTCAACCAACTTGCCAGAGGAAACTTTATGAAGCTTACTTACACTGGGCATGTGATATCTTTGATGAAATGGCTGACAGTTCGACAGCATGGCAAAGTAGAGAAAATGTGCCTCAGGGTGATTCTAGTGTTATCAACCTCCACAAAGATCTTCAAGACCATGGGCAAAAAATTGCCGAACTTACCACCACCATGAATCAACTTGCTAAGGCACAACTTCAACAAATACAAGGGCCTAAGCAAGTGCATGCTATAGAGGGGGTGAATCTTTTGGTGAACAAGCGAAGGTCTCGTGGAAACCAAGTGCAAAACAACAATGACCAAAGCGACCAAGGAGTTAGTGGGTATAATCATGAAGATTCTTATGATGAGCAAAATGAGGATGTGATGTATGCCAACAATTTTCAAGGGCAGAGGAACAATCAAGGAAACAACCAAAAGTTGGAATAATCAAAAGGTAAGGCAATTGGAACAATAACAACAACTCGAGCAATTGGGGGAATAAAAAACAACAGTGGGGGAACAACAACAATAATTGGAGCGGAAACAACAAGAGGGGTGGAAATGGTAACCGGGGGTCGGGCTTTCAAAGGCCCCCGATGTACCAACAACCCAACAATCAACCCCATATAAATCACAAGGCCAAGGATCCTCAAGTAATGATATGAGTAGAATTGAGCAAATGCTCAAACAAATGATGGACCGCAATGCGGATTCGGATGCTCAACTTGCCTCCCATAACACCTCCATTCGAAATATTGAAGTTCAAATGGGACAAATATCAGAAGAATTCAACACACACCCGAAGGAAGCACTACCTAGTGATACAGTGGTGAACCCCAAGGGTGGGAACAACAACAACAATACCGGTCACGCCACGGCGGTGACCACAAGAAGTGGACGAGGTGGTGAGGCTAGTTATTCAAAGCAAAGGAGAGTTGTTAGTGATGATGATGACTTGTAAATTGATGAGATACCGATTGAATTGAGCATGTGGTGGAAGAGCCAATTACTAGTGATGTGAGGATTGATATTCATGACCATGAGAAGGAATTGCAAAGTGACGTGAATCCGTCTAAGGAACACGTAATGACATACCGGAGCCGGTGGTATCGAAAGCAAAGGCACCATTGCCTAAGCCTCCTCCTCCCTATCCTCAATGGCTGGCAAAGCAAAAGAACGAGAACCAATTCAAGAAATTCATCGACATGATAAAGAGCTTATCCATTAATGTCCCTTTGGTTGAAGCTTTAGAACAAATTCCCGAGTATGACAAGTTCATGAAGGAATTGGTCACAAAGAAAAGGTCAATGTAGTGCAAAACAATAAAGATGAATCACCAAGTGAGTGCAATAGTGCATTAAATGGCACCCAAGATTTAAGACCCCGGAGTATTCACCATTCCTTGTACAATTGGGAGAGCGGATTTTGCCAAGTCATTGTGCGACTTGGGAGATAGCATCAATTTGATGCCATATTCAGTATTCAAAACCTTGGGGATTGGTCAACCTACGGCTACTTCCATGCATCTCCAAATGGCGGATCAATCTATGAAGCGACTTTTAGGAATCATTGATGATATTTTGGTGTGGGTTGACAAGTTCATCTTTCTAGTAGATTTTGTTATCTTGGATTGTGAGGTGGATTATAAAGTCCCTACATCTTGGGAAGGCCTTTCCTTGCAATGGGGAAGGCCTTAGTTGATGTGGAGGCGGTGAGCTCACCTTCCGGGTGGGCGATGAAAAGGTCGTGTTCCACGTTTGCAAGTCAATGAAGCAACCCAATAGCACGGAGGTATGTTCTTTCATGGACCTTGTCACCGAGGTCTTATTGATGAAACAAGCTCAATGATAAATGTTGAAGATCCCTTGGAAGAAGCTTTATTTAATCATGATGATATTGTGGTGGATGGCTTGATCGAGAGTACCAATGCTTTACAAGGCATGGGTTCTTATTCATATGGTACTCAAAAGTTATTCTTGGATTTGGAGATTCAGGAAACTCCTCCGACAAAGCCTTCAATTGAAGAGCCACCTACATTGGAGTTGAAGTTAATTCCACCACACCTCAGGTATAAATTTCTGGGTCCTTCTTATACTTTACTTGTTATACTTTCATCTTGCCTAACCAAATTGCAGGTAGATTCTACTCTCAAAGTGCTAAAGAGGAGGAAGAAGGCCATAGGTTGGACACTTGCTGATATTCGAGGGATAAGCCCCGCATTTCATGCACAAGATCATTCTTGAGGATGGAGCAAAGCCTTCCATAGAACAACAACGGAGGCTAAATGAGTCAATGCAAGAATTTCTGAAGAAAGAAATAATCAAGTGGCTCGATGCTGGGGTCGTCTACCCAATCTCTGATAGTGCTTGGACTTCTCCAGTCCAATGTGTTCCAAAAAAGGGTGGTATGACTGTGGTACAAAGTTACAAGAATGAACTTATTCCAACAAGGACAGTCACTGGTTGGCGGGTATGTATAGATTACCGCAAATTGAAAAAAGTGACCCACAAGGATCACTTCCCTTTGCCTTTCTTGGACCAAATTCTTGATAGACTTGCGGGGAGAGATTTCTATTGCTTCTTGGATGGGTAGTCAGTCTATAATCAAATCTTGATAGCTCCAGAAGACCAAGAAAAGACAACCTTCACTTGTCCCTATGGGACATTTGCTTTTTCCAGGATGCCTTTTGGATTGTGCAATGCACCCGCTACATTTCAGCGGTGCATGATAGAATTTTTCACTAATACGGTGGAAGACTTTCTAGAGGTATTCAGGGATGATTTCAGCATGGTTGGGGACTCCTTTGATGAATGCTTGAACAATCTTGATAAAGTCATTGCCCGTTGTGAAGAAACCAACCTAGTGCTCAACTGGGAAAAGTGTCACTTTATGGTTGAAGAGGGAATAGTTCTGGGCCACAAAATCTCAAGGAATGGAATTGAAGTAGATAAGGCCAAGATTGAGGTCATTTCCAAATTGCCTCCTCCGACCTCGGGTTAAAGGAGTCTGTAGCTTTCTCGGGCATGAGGGGTTCTACCAGTGTTTCATTAAAGACTTTTTGAAGGTAGTGAACCCTCTTTGCAAGTTGTTGAAAAATGATGCCAAGTTTCACTTTGATGAGAAATGTATGAGAGCATTTGAGTTGTTGAAGGAAAAGCTTACTACCATGCCAATTATCACCGTGCCGTATTGGAGCTCTCCTTTTGAGCTAATGTGTGATTCTAGTGATGTGGCAGTAGGGGTGGTTTTGGGCCAGAGAGTGAACAAAATCTTTCACCCCATTTACTATGCAAGCAAGACCATGAACTCCTCCCAGATGAACTACACCGTCAACGAAAAAGAGTTGTTGACTGTAGTCTTTGCAATGGAGAAATTACGTCCTTATCTTCTGGGTGCCAAGTTGATAGTTTACACCGACCATACGACACTTCAGTACTTAATAATGAAAAAGGATTCCAAGGCAAGGCTTATGCGGTAGGTGTTATTGCTTCAAGAATTTGATTTGGAAACCATTGATAGAAAGGGGAGTGAGAACCAAGTTGCGGACCATCTTTCCCATTTGGAAGAGAAAGGGAGACCAAGTGATGGCCTTGAGATAAATGATATCTTCCTGGATGAGCAACTTCTTTCCGTCTCTTTGCATGTTATGCCATGGTTCGCAGACATCGCCAACTACATTGTCACCGGTGTTGTCCCGTTTGAGCTATCTTCTAACCAAAGGAAGAAGCTTAGACGGGATAGCATGGATTATTATTGGGATGAACCATATTTATTCAAGATACACAATGATGGTGTCATTCAATGTTGTGTGCCAGAAGACGAGCAAGGGTCAATTCTTGAGTCATGCCACTTTATGGTGGTCATCATGGAGGGGCAAGGACCGCTTCAAAAGTGTTAAGTTGTGGTTTCTTTTGGCTTACTTTGTACAACGATTCTAGTGAGTTGATCAAGAGGTGTGATGAATGCTAAAGAACGGGCGGCATATCCAAGAAATATGAAATGCCTCTCACTACAATTCTTGAGGTGGATATCTTTGATGTTTGGGGAATTGATTTTATGGGGCCCTTTATTAGCTCATGTGGAAACACCTACATACTTGTGGCGGTGGACTATGTTTTGAAATGGGTTGAAGCCGTGGCTTTTCCCAATAATGAGTCCCGAAGTGTGGTTGGTTTTCTAAAGAAGAATATTTTCACGAGAGTTGGGACACCCCGTGCCATCATCAATGACGGGGGATCTCATTTTTGTAATAGGGCCTTTGATTCATTGTTAGCCAATTATGGAGTCAATCATCAAGTGTCTACTCTGTACCATCCTCAAGAAAGTGGAAAAGTTTAAGTGTCTAATCATGAAATCAAGAACATTTTGGCCAAGGCAATGAATGCTAATCGGACTGATTGGTCCCGGAAGCATGATGGTGCTCTTTGGGCTTACCAAACTGCTTTCAAAACACCCATTGGTATGTCTCCTTACCGGTTGGTGTATGGCAAGGCATCTCATCTGCCGGTGGAATTGGAGCACAAGGCACTATGGGCATTGAAGAAGTTGAACTTGGATTGGGATACAACTGCAAATCTTAGAGTTGACCACCTCAACGAGCTAGATGAGTTTAGATTCCATGCATATGCTAGTTCTTCTTTGTACAAAGAGAAAATGAAGTACCTACATGACAAATATGCTAAAGACCGGGAGTTCAAGGTGGGAGACTTGATGCTTCTTTCCAATTCTAGGCTTCGTCTCTTAAGTCAAAGTGGAGTGGTCCTTTTGAAGTGGTATTGGTTACACCCTTTGGTGATCTTGATCTCAAAAACAAGAGCAGGGAGATATTTCATGTGAATGGGCACCGAGTCAAGCATTATTTTGGAAAATTTGAAGATATCCACGTGGTGGCTTTGATGAAATTCATTTGAATATGGTAACATGCATCGTGCCGCGACATTAAATCAAGCGCTTCTTGGGAGGCAACCCAAGCATTTTCTTTTCCTTGTTTTTGGTTATTTTTGGTAGGATAGATTTTTTGTGAACTAACCAGCTGTGAAGTTGATGCAGAACTTGGTGGATGCAGTGTAAGTGAAATTTTAGAAACTGGGCAAAGTAGCAAAATTCCACTGTAGCGGTCAAAAATCTGTTGTGAGCGTTGACCAAGCGCTGCAATGGAAAACGACCGCTGACAGCGGCCCATTTGGTCCCAAAAATAGGCTCTATGAATCTCCACTCCGCTGTAGCGTTTACTATTTCGCTGTCACGGAGTGCACTTCGCTGTGGCGATGGAATTCGGCTGCAGCGGTGAAGGTGAAAATTAAGCAGGTTTCAAAGAACAAAAGCACGGTCAGCGGTAAAAATCCGCTGCCACGCTGGGTAAGGCGGTCGTGAGTCCCAGCTGTTAGTATATATACTAAGGGTTTCTCATTTTTACCCTTTTCACCCAATCGCTAATAAACCCTACATAGTTATTATGCTTCACTCCTTCACTGCTCATCTAAAACCTTTAATTTCATCCTTCATCTACTTCAATTATTGAATATGGTGAGATCCAGAGGTGGACCGGAAAAGCAACCCGGGAGGGGCGACCCTTCAAGGGGTCGAGGCAAGGGCAAGCAAAAAAATCCTCTAGGTCCAACACAAGGAATTGGGCAGAAACAAAAGAGGAAAAGAACAACTCCTATAGAATCAGAGTCCATTGAGTACTTGCCCTCCCGAGAAGCTTCGGAGGGTCAGAGCGGGGTTGCTCTAGCAGCTGCATTATCAAAGCCTAGGAGACTCACCAACAAGCCCACTATCTCGAAGTTTTCTGAAGATATCTCTAGTCATTCAGCCACACCTTCTGAGGGCAAAGCTGCACCAGCCCAGTCAGCAGCTCAATCAGCAACCCCTCCTTCCATCAACCTCGAGAGTTCAGACAAGGAACCTGATGATGGGAGGGGTGGAGACACCCTTGAACAGGCTGCTGGTCTGCTAAGGACCAGAAACCCCGCAACACGGGAGGATCGCTTTGTTTCTGAAACGGCCTACCATCAGTTCAAAGAAATGTGGCCTCAGAGATCTCTCATCCCGTAAAGGCCCTTCATCATCAAGGACCTCCTACCCATCAATCCCAGTGTGAAAAAGCAGTTCTTAGAAAGGGAGGGGTGGGACCTTTTCAATACCCAGGTGGTTGATGCAAATGAGTATGTGGTGAAGGAATTCTACATCAATGTGGCATTCACAAAATAGGACACATACCTCACCAAAGTTCGCAACAAGAAATTTTTTTACAATGGAAATGCTTCCAATGAATATAGGGTTTTGGGAAGGTTGATGAGACTCGGTATTTGTAGAAGGTAAATCAGAAAGATTTGGCTCGCCCGTGGTTGGCTTCAGTCATTGCTTCTCCAAGGACTACACCCGACTGGTTGATTGGAGGCACCCTCATCAAGAGGAATACTCAGAGTTTTGAGGCCCGGGGATGGGCTACATTTGTGTGTAGCAGGATAGACCCCATACTCCATGATAGTGATATGCCCCTTTCCAGGGCGGTGATAGGTTGGGCTATTATGGAAAGCATCTCGATCAATGTCCGGAACATCATGTGCACAGTGATGGATCGGGCCGTGAAGAGGAACGAGGCCTCTTATCCTTTCCCCCATTTCCTGACCATGTATTTTCGAGAAAACGAGATCGAGGGGAGGGATTTTGATACATTTGTGAAGCCCCAAACAGCTCTCTCCTAGTATCATTTGAAGGGGTCAGACAAATCCATGGAAAGAGGGAAAGCCTCCATCTCTGCAGCCCTTGGTACTTCCACAGCCACAGAGCGTTCCGCTGCTGTTAAAGGCTCCTGCCCTTCTGAGGGGCCTACTGCTGCTGCTGTCCCTGATCCTCCATCAGACCCTGTTGTACCCATACCAGTCTCAGTGCCATCATCATCCACCTATCCTCAGACATCTCTGAAGGTGTCCCAGACTCTAGTTGGTATCACTAACTGGCTGCAGGTAGCTACATCTAGACTTTCTCATCTTTCATCTACAGTTGCAGCTCAGTGAGCTCCGGCGACCATTGATTTGCCTCCGACTCTGGAGGAAACATTGAGGAGTGTGGTGGATCACCAAAAGAAGATTATGGAGACATTGGAGAAGAAACATGAGGAGAGCACTTATTTGGGCAAGTGTGTGAAGAAAATGAAAAAGGCCCAGGATGATTCAAAGAAGGTGTAGAAGAAGATGTATGAGACTCAGAAAGCTTTGGTGAAGGAGATGGTCAAGGTTGTTGCTGCAGGGGACATCCCCCTTGATCTTTTGCTAGGAGAGTCCGGGCCCACTGACCCGGACGTGGATGAGGCAGACCTTCCACAGGCTCTAGTTTGTAGAGGTGCCATTCCCCAGACAGAGGGCATGGAGATTCATCTAGAAGATCCCGAGGGCCAGACTTCCATACAAGCACAGGACCCTCCTATCACCACTGGCGCAACACCTTCTTCATCTGCCCTTGTTGACCCTTCTCCTATGTTGCCTGAGGCACCTCAGGGAGTTTCCTCTTACTCTTTCTCACCCCTCTCCCCTGTTTTGTATTTTGGTTTTATAGCATTGAGGACAATTCTCGTTTTCATTGGAGGGGGTGGCCTCTACTTGTTGGTTGATAAATTCAGACAATTTGATAATTTTGGGTTGCAATAACTGTTAATACTCTTTTTCTTTTTCTTATTTACATTTCCGTACTTTTCATTTTGGTATGTATATATTTATATCCTCCTCCTTATCATATATATATATATATATATATATATATATATATATATATATCCCCTATTGTAAATATTCATTTTGTTTTTCGTATTTTCTACTTTATAACTTCTTTAGCTTTTTTCATCTGTAGTCTAACTTCTTATTTTATTTAGTAGCTTCTTTTTAATTTGTAACTTCTTATTTTCCTTTTTTGCGCTATCAATAAGCCCCTAATTTTCTTAAGGCCACGGTTCTTTCCAGGGGTGGAAATTGTGCGAACCGGGTGTCTCTTCCCTATGACAGATGGTGTGACGACCTTCATAAGGGATTGAGTCAGTTTTTCATTTTTTATTTTGTTTTTGTTTTTGTTTTCTTTTATTTCAGTAGTAGCGAATAAATATGATTCAAATAAAGCTTCACTTGGCACCAACAGATCTACCTTTGACCTTTTAGTTAAAGATAGATTACAAATGAGGCTAGTTCTATGTGACCTTTAGAGTCTTGAGCTGACTGAAACTGTCGTCGGGTGGTGTTCATGGCCATATTTGAGTTTCAATTTGAACCAATATTGTTGTGGGCCCTCGACTTGATACTCTTTAGCTATCCTGAGGCTTGTGATGTGAGTTTTGACATTGCATAACTCGAGTGCCGTAAGTAAAAGTCTAGAACTTGCCTAGAGTGTTGGTCCAGGCGAAATCTTAAGTGAGCTCGACTTGTGAGATGATCATAGGCGTTCCTTGATTCCTTGAAATTGAAAGACCTCTTTAGCCTACCTTGACAAGATCCCTAGTCAACCCTTTTGAGCATGAGCCGACTTGTTCAAAAACCATGTTTTTAGCCTTCATCCGTTCTCTAAATACCCTCTCTTGGCACCCATTCTTTCCTTGAGCACTCTTGACGAAGAATAGGCAAAAATCATAAGTTTGGGGGAGAGACGAGGAAATGCATAGTGATGAAAGGCTTGGTTATAAAAAAATGGGCCAAAGAAAAGGTTGAAAAGCATAATTAACCAAAATGGGAAAAGAAAAAGGGTGAAAATAAAAGCAAAAGTTTGAAAAAGAGGTAGAAATGAAGAAAAAGAAAGAAAAAGGGAAGAAAATGAGCCCAAAGTAAAAGAAAGAGTGACTACGAGTCTCCCTAAATTTCCCAAGGAAAATTTGTGACTCAAAGAGTCAAGAGTGTCATATGCAAAAATGCGAACAATTGGACTGCTTAAGGGAATATGTCCTACCAAAGTTCATTGTGACCAAATTCGATCCAAAAAGCCTCCATTACAACCCGACAACGCCCTATAGGATATCAAGTTGAGTGAGCTTAAATTAGTGGTGATTTACACGAGGGGCAAGCCTATGGTATGAAAGGCCGAACTTGAGGGATTCTCTTTAGAGTGAAGAGAGCACCCCATGATAAACCCAATTTTGAGAGACATTATTTATGGTGAGGTGAGCCTAAGGAGAGTAGAGGAGGAAGATTCTGGGATCCACCCCGATCTTTATCTTTGTGGATGCAGGCAAAAAATGCTTTGGAAAATCGACGTTGCAGCTTGACTAAGCCCCCTCGATAGAGGCGAGGGCTATATAATCTGATCAGATGATCGAGGGTGAAAGACATACCCCTGACCATGTCCGAGAGATATCTAATCATATAGAAAATTCTCCAAATAGAAGGATAAATCTGACCAAGCGTCACTCGATATTGATGACAAAAATCGAGGATCACCGGATCTATTGGTGGAGAGGAAGAATCTACGAGACCTAAGGTAAAAGGGTACGTGTATACTCTGAGGACCAGCTTTATATGTAGTTATGCTTTCTTCCGATGAATGGATTTCCACCAGCACCGCCTCCCCCCAGCGGCAATCTATCTTTACCTTATTTACATCGATTACAACACTTATGTTCCGAGACATGGGCTCGCATCAGCCCGGTGTCGAAGCAGGTTTATCAATTTTGAAATCGGAGGATGCCTCGAAGAGACCAGGAATACACTCCTCAATTCGAGGAGGTACTTTTGATTTTCCCTTAGACGGGCGTGATGAAGAAGGGTTTTCCTCTTTCTGAGGGACCGTTTTACAAGTTTTGTCCATGGTTATAACAGAGTTTCGAAGTAAGTTGATGAATAAGTAAGCCCGGTAGAAGGATGAAAGCAGGAAACTGTTAGTGTAGGTCTGATGGTTTGAAGTATTGTAAAAGTTTAAAAGATAGGACATTGAAGCATTTATAGGAATCGTTTTGATCATGTTGGAGGAGTGGAAAAGTCGACCAATAGCGGTTCGTGAGCATTTCGAGAACTGTGCTGACAACGACCACTATGAAACCCTTCCGTCACATTATTTAATGATATCACATGGCCGACGTCATAATGAGGATATCAAAGAGGCCAGAATTCAAGACCGTTTCTTATCATTTCATTCTAAGAAACGAGACTATCTATATACGGACAAAAGGGGAGAGTCCGATTTTGAGTCCACCATGGCATTCAACGCTCGGGACTCGAAGAAGTTTGGAGTTGAGTTCAAAGTTTGACCCCGAGGTACTTCCCTTGAGGGAGCATATTGAGGTTGACATGGGCCTGACCTCGGGGCAGTAAAAATCGATGACCATCATAGAAAGGCGGGAAATTCCCAAGGGCACGTGAGTAGAGCTGACCAAGTCTGCAAGAATAGTACGAGTCCGTACTAAGCCATTAAATAGTTGTGCCAGTAGCATTACCTTGTCATAATTATACATGTACTATGTTGGGATTCCCCCCTCCTATATACAGGGGACCCTTGTCATTTTGTAACACACCTGCATATTCAGTACAATAAGAACATTCTCTGCCTTTTTACTTAAACGTGCTCATACAATCGTTCCATTGATTTATTGCTTTCATTTATTGTGTTCATTAATTGTTCTCATTTATTGCTCATTATTTTCCATTAAAGGCTATACCGAGGCCCTCGATTCCACTGTATCTTAATTTATCGATCGTTAACATTCATTATAGTCGAACTTCGAGGTCCCATTTTTAGTGAACTCGAGCCTGTGTTCCAGCCAACTCGGTCCATGCCTTTAGCAACCTTGGTTTGCATATATTTATTTCCTTATATACACTTACCATCAATTGCCTAACAATTAGTATTAAGATAAATCACATATTTTTAGAACCACATAATCAAATATAATTGTCATTACCATTTTCAACGTAAACATAAGTTCTAAAGTTCATTAAGCTCGAATTGGGGTGCGATCCATGATTTTGATATGATTTGAGGCCTCGAGCAAGTTGTTTTTATGTTATGGAGCTGGTTGGTGTGATTGGACAGGGCCTTGAGTGTGTTTCGGGGTAGTTTCGGACCAAGTTTGGCTAAGGTGTTACTTGTTTCCTGGTGCTGGTGTTGTTCTTCGCGAACGTGAAGGGGCTCACACGTTCGCGAAGAAGGAGTTTTGGATTGGGTCATTTGTTCTACGCGTTCGCGATAAAAAAATCACGTTTGCGAAGGTCTGGGCAGTTGAGCACCGCGTTCGCGATTTCCCTCTTGCATTCATGTTAGGTAAGTTGGGCATGGGAAGCTTTTGGCCTACGCGTTCACGTGGGTGGTTCCGTGTTCGCGATGGTCAGGCCTGGAAAGGCATCACGTTCGCGTGCCTGTGTTCGCGATTGCAACGGAGGAAATTGGAGCTGAATCAGGTTGTGCAACACAAACGCGAGGGAAGTGCCGCGTTCGCAAAGAAAGTCAGACTGGGCAGTGTTCTTTTAAAAATCTGGAATTGGCCATTTTAATATTGTTTTGCCTCCAAGAGAGTCGACCTGGGAGAAATTTTGGAGCACCATTTTCACAGTCAATCATGAGGTAAGTGATTTCTACTAGTTGTGAGTTAAATAGAAGATTTATATATGGATTTAGACATGAAAGTTTGGGATTTTGAAGGAAATCCTAGAAATTGGTATTTTGGATTTTAACCACGAATTTGGTCATGAAATTGAGAGCAAAGTATATATTTGAGTTCGTGATGTTATGGGTAATGTTTATATTCGAAAATTTTCGAAATCCGGGCACGTGCGCACGAGAACGACTTTATCGACTTTTAGAGCGGAGTTTGAAAGTGTTATAAATTGGATTATAATGAGTATTAGAGTATATATTTATGGATTGTACATTGATTGACTAGTTTTTGAGCGATGGGCATCGATTTGAGCTATTGGAAAAGTTTTGAAGTTGGTTATGGAAATACGGAGCGAGGTAAGTCTCTTCTCTAACCTTGTAAGAGGGAATTAACCCCATAGTGAATTGATTTAATATGTGCTTCTATTTTTGGGGGTTGCGTACGCACGAGGGGACAAGAATCCGCACATAACTACTAATTATGCCCATGTCCGGGTAGTCTAGGACCCAAATCATGTTATACTTGCGATGCTTGCACTCTACTTGTTAATTTAATTGCTGAAATCATATTGGAACTTGATAAAGGAATTGTAAAAGGTTAAACTTCATTTACTTGAGTTTTGGACGGGTCACTTGGCCATTAATGAGAATTGGCATTTCTTTGAATATTAGCCTCTTAATAATCTTGAATAGGTTGTTTTAATGTATTTTCTCTTCCTTTGGAGCATGTCGAACACCTTAATAGCAGATAGATGCATCTATGGTTCATGTCGTCCGACCCTCGGCTGTCCACAGTTTATATATTTGTTGTCAGATCGGTCCGTACGACCTTGGCGTAATTCGTGCGTAAAAAAATTTCATGGAGACAAATTATATTTGATATTTTTTCATTGGCTTGAGAGAATAATTTGTTAAATAATGGAAATAAATTTGGGATTTATTATTAGTGAATTATATACTCCATGTTTAATTATAATTTCAGTGCCTTATTGTTAGCCCATAGTAAGTGTCGAAGCCAACCCCTCGTCACTACTTCTTTGAGGTTAGACTACATACTTACTAGGTACGCGTTGATTTACGCACTCATGCTACACTTGTTACACATTTTGTGCTGGTACATATATTTCTAGTGGTCTTGTGGGCGTTGTTGATACCCAATTTTTCTCAATATTATTTTCAAAATGCATATATATTTTCAAAACAATTAATGAGCATCAACTAATATTTTTCCATAATTTCCGCATTTTAAAGGATTTTTAATTAATTTATCCCAGTATTTTTATTATATAAACAATTACTAATTGCATCACAAATGGATTTATGATAATTTTACTGCTTTAACTTTATCATTTATATTTATGCTAGGCTTTAATTATTTCATTATTAGCCATATTTACATCTTAGGGTTATAATTGCAATAACTTTACAATAATAGCCCATGTGTGCATAATTACCTTAACTCCGATTCTCTTTGTTTGCTCGACTGGATTTCATATCTATGTTCTAATCCCTAGGGGTTCTTCTTATTTCACTGTTCGCTCTGATATTTGCTCGTTAGTCTTTGGATCTGTCAATTAAAAGAGATTAACTGTTTTTATTTTCCTAATTAGAGTTCGAAATTATATTTTCTGTTGAAATTGCTATTTCTCTGCGATTTTTAATTATTTTTCCTTATTTATGACTCATAATTGGTACAAGTTCCCTTAATTGGATTACTAGCCTAATTTCTGGGATTTGATTGTTTTAACCGACCCATAAATGATCTCTGATTTATTTGTTTACCTTATTAAACCTCAAACTTGGCTGTTAATTGATTCTCCCTAATTTAAATGGTGTTTCACGGATTCTGTTGTATTAATTGATTGGGTTTAGCCCTAATTAACTGGTTAATTTATATGCATACTTTATTTGTGAATTCTTTGCCTTATTTGTTTACTATGTTGAATGCTGTATAATCCTCCCCATTCTGATTTATTAAAAAGACACGAAAACACACGAAGAGATACTGAAAAAACACCTACACACACACAAACTCTTACTCACACACTCACAAATGTAGTTCTTTCTATTACTTTGAATTGCTGCACTGTCTAGCCGGCTGAAAGCCAAGGCTAGACTCTTGGATTCTATTTGCCTTCACCTTCCTGTTTTCTATCTCCTTAACTGGTGGTGATAAAGAGTGATTTGTACTACTACTTACTCCCATTTTGTTAGGTTTTTGAGGCAACAATTGTCTTAATTAACCTCTCATTTTGATGCAAATGGTTTGAATTGCAGGACCTGAGTGTATTTGTAAATATTGATCCAAAAGACTTCAAAAGAAGCAGAACTTGCAAAATCCCAAAACCCAGCTAAACCGTTTCAGCGCCCATTTTTCCGCCGCAACGTTTGTCCCTTCGCTGCAACAGATTTCTCTTCCCTGCCACGCTGCAAACTTCAGAGAGCTACTTTTTAGTTCTAAGAAAAGCGCGGTAAGCACAAATTTTTCCACTGCAGCGGTCCATCTACCGTTGCAGCGCCCATTTATCCGCTGGACGGGGTTGATTAACTTCAGAGAGTTGGAAAAGATGGGAATTCATGATTTCGCGGACAGTGGTATTAATCTATTGTCACGCTCCAGCCACTACTGCAGCGTTTCAATAATCCACTGGGCGAGAAGTTGAAGAATCAGAGAACTACAAAGTGCAAAACCGCTGTAACGGCCATTAATCCGCTGCAACGAAACACTCTTCGCCCCAGCGCTCAAAAATACGCTGGGAGCAGATTCTCTGTAGGGGAATTTTTATCCAGTAGTTTCAGCCATGTATAAATAGATCTTTTCTTCATTTTTTAGGGCATCAGCCGTTTAGAGAACATGTCAACATTAATTTTTAGCTATTTTGAGTTATTTTAGCTTAGCTTTAGCATTAGTTCTTCAATTATTATCTTGTAATTTACAATTATGATCTTAAATTCATCTTCTACTTGTGTTTCTTCATCAATCATGAGTAGCTAGACCCAATAGCTAGGGCTGTGACCCAACCCAAGTGTGAGTAATTAATGGGTTTTTAATTTTAGAGTGATTTTGTGTATGGGTGTTTGGTATTTAGCTTAATTTGTGCATAAATATCATAATTAGTGGTTGCAAACACTAATTCAAGCCTTTATGACTAGGGTCACTCTTGAGGAAGATGACTCAAGTCTAGGTAATTAGGCTAACAAAATATTGGGGTGAGCTCAAGAGATTGATAACCCCAGTAAAAGGGTGGATGCTATAGAAATCTATACCCGATTTGAGCCAATTAATGCGGTTCATGGAAACACCCAATTATGCTTGAGAAAGCCAATTTGGGCAAAGTCACCCATATTACTAAGAGGTAGTGGGTGAGTGCATTAGTATGAGGTTATGCCATTAATCCCCATTTCACAATGTCATTCCAGATTCTAGACCCATTGATTACTCACCTAGGAGGAAGTCACAGCTCTAGTCCCTTTATCAACTGAGAAAACCTTCAAAAAGATATTAGTTAGCTAGTTCGTAATTTCAAATAGACTAAATCGTAGCATAATTCCCAAAACCTTTTTATGAGAAGTGTAATTAAAAGCACGACATGCCACTAGATCACCTAGACACTCGACTCCAACATACATAGCTCCCTATGGAAATCAATCCCGACCCTTCGGGTAAAAGTTGCATTGATCCCCATACTTGCTACTCTTTAGTGGTATAGGCGGGAGCCGATCAACTGGTATGCCTCCATTTCTATTATTATGTTCTATTCTATATTCTATGTAGTTAAACCTCAACGTGCTTCTGTTTTCCCTCATGCTTTCCTATTTATTGCTCTCTTAACTAGTATGCCTAAAATCCTATTAATTTGTCTTGTTCTATATGCTAGTATGGTTAGTTTACCTTAGCATGTTTTTGTTTGATCCATGATACTTGTTTATTTGTTTCTGAAATTAGTAAAAAATTTCTTGTTCTTGTTGTGATGGTTCAATTACTGGTGTCTATGTGTGAACCATTTTGCTAAAATATGATTTCTTTTCTATTTGCAGTCTTGTGATATAAACTTATCTGCTTCTAAAAAATCCAAAATGTACCTAAAACTATCCCCGAACCTTGTATACTATTTTCAAACTCTTACTCGTAGCTATCTAGGGTCCTTCCACCCCCAGTGTAAGCAGTGCCTAGGGTCCATGAGACTTCTCCGAACTCTGACACATTGGGGATGGCCTTCCAAACTTGTTTACAAGACTGTTTTCTTTGAAAGGTTCTGGTGTGAGCATTGCCCGGGGTCCTTGAGGCCCTTGGGAACTTTGACACACCAAAATCCCAATAGTGTTATTGATTAGACTACTGGTGTACTCCAGATTTTCTTGAAGGGCCTGGTTCCCAGGTTGACATTGGGCCTGCCAAGGCTCCCTATAGTATAATGATTTTTCATTGTGTAATTTATTCATAATGGTATGTAATAATGTAATAATCCTTGTAAAAACAGATATGGGGTTATTAGTAAAAGCTGGGAAGGGATTTTTATATATCTTTTTCGGGTTCGGGTAGAAACCATGCCTATATGTTGTTGTGGTAATTCTTTATATGCATGACATTAGAAACCATGCCTATAGGACTTATCTCATTATTTGTAATCCCGAATTTTCACACTTTGCATCCTAGAAATCCTGCTTCTAGGTCGTTTATCAATTCTGCATCAAGAACCATATTTTCAAATCTCCATGTGTGCATTAGAGATCATGTCTCTAGGATCTTCTTTATTGAACTTTCTTTGAAACTGGTTAACGTCTTTACCCGCTTAGATAACATGCCTATAGGAAATACTCGTAAAATCAATCTTGATACTTAGACATCATGCTTATAGGAAATAAGTGTAAAAAAAAGTTTCAACATGTAGACATAACGCCTATAGAAAATACATATAAAATCAATTTTAACACTTAGACATCATGCCTATAGGAAATAAGTGTAAAAATCAGTTTCTGCATTTCGATACCATGTCTATAGGATTCTGCCCGGTTATCACTTAGGCAAGCCCTTAGGATAATTAAGGATTCTGAGTTTAAAATTGTGATTTCTTGCTGCTTAAAACATGCCCAGATTCAGAATAAGTAACAAAATCAGTAGGCAAATCGATAGGTACTCGCTGCCTCGCTTAATAAAACTGTTATATATTCTGTTTATGTTCATCTAGATATCTTGCCTATAGGATCCTAAATAATAAAAAATTGCTTGTTTGAATAGCGTGCATCTGTTTGTCTATTTGGGGAGGTTAACATGAGCCCCTTAATTGCTCCTTATGTGACAGTCGTACTTGACTTTTGTTTGTCGCTTAGTTTTCTCCTTTTCAGAAACATAGGTGAGTCTAGAACCACCTTAAATAGAGGTCCTAAACACCTCCAGGGCCATAGG
>ML325899.1:0-13075 GCA_005239505.1 Nicotiana paniculata | reverse complement strand
TATATATATATATATATATATATATATATATATATATATATATATATATATTTTGCTGCGGCGTGCAACCCGATCCAATATATATATATTGTATATTGCTAGGGCGTGCAACCCGATCCATATGTAATATATAACATATATATATTGCTGCGGCATGTAGCCCGACCCATAACTATCCTCACATATTCGGCTCTCGGCCTCACTTAGTCATCCCCACAAGCCACTCGGGCAACTCATCTCAACTCACGGGACTCATCCCCAAATACCTCTCAGAGTTTCAAACAGTGTGATAACAGTGAAAATAACAACAAGTAGAAAACATGACTGAGTTCACAATTGTTCTACCAGGATAGTGTGAGAATAGTGTAAAAGTACCTCTGAGGGTCTAAACAGCTCGGCACAAGGCCCCAAACATGGCTCACAGCCCATAAACAAGTATAAATTTCTAAAATACAGGATGTCGTAAGGTTTCAAATCGAATACGCGGCTTAATAGTCGCTACAGGACGGACCAAGTCACAATCCCTATTGTTGCACGCCCACACGCTCGTCACCTAACATGTGCGTCACCTCATTTACCAAAACAATATAAAAGGCCGGGGTTTCATACCCTCAGGTTTAGAGTTACAACCGTTACTTACCTCAAAACAGCCCAAAAGCCACTCTGCGATGATCTTGCCCCTCGAATTGGCTCCCAAATGCTCTGAGTCTATCAAAAATTAGATCAATAACATCAAAATATGCTAGGGAGATGAACCTCAATCGAAAACTATCAAAATTAGGCACAATTCTCGAAATTGGCCAAATCCGAGCCCCGGGCCCACATATCGAAATTCGATAAAAATCACAAAACTAGAATTCTCATTCCCTCACGAGTCTACCCATACCAAATTTACCAAAATCCGAACTCAATTTCCCACTCAAATCATCAAAAGAAATTTCCAATTCTCCCTCCCATTTTCCCCAAATTTCTACTTTTATTCCTCAAATTGCATGGTAAAAAAATCAAGACTAATTCATGAATTTAAACCAAAAGTTATTGAAGAATACTTACCACAAGAATCCCACTGAAAATCTCGTCCAAATTCTCCTTCCCCCGAGCTCTCTAATGGAATATTCAGTTATGGCCAAAACCCCCCGAAATTAGAACTTAAAAACTGTGTGCCCAGGTCTCTTTCTTCACTGAAATCACGGGATTTCCCACGCAATCGTAAAGAACAAGTCTGCTGCCCCATAAAATTACCCTACGCGATCGCACAAGACCAAACGCGATCGCATTGCTTCCCCTCCCTCACGTACGCGATCGCGGCCCCACATAGGCGATCACATAGAAGAAAAAGAACACTGCCTCAGAAAAAACCTATGCGATCGCATCCCCACTATTGCGATCGCATATAAGGAAACTAGTGGCAAAAATTGTAGTAGCTACAAAATTCCCTCTAAGGCCAAACACACATAGATAACCACCCGAAACTCATCCGAGGCCCTCGGGACCTCAACCAAACATACCAACACATCCCATAACCTCATTCAAACTTATTCGAGCCTTCGAAACACCAAAAACAATGCAAAAACACCAAAATCACATCAAATTCAAGCCTATGAACTTTGAAATTTCTAAATTTTACCAAAGATGCCGAAACCATCCAAAACACTTCTGATTGATGACACTACGAACCTGCTCCAACTTCCGGAATTCCATTCCAACCCGGATAGCCTATTTTCCACTGCGGACCAGAAATCGGCAGAACTAACTTTCGCCAATTCAAGCCTCATTCTACACCGGACATCAAAACCACATTCTGAACACACTCATAAATACCAAATCACCTAACGAAGCTATCCGAACCATATAATCTACATTTTGAGGTCGTTTTCCAATAAGTCAACTTTCGATTGACTTTTCCAATTATTGAACCAAGATAAGAGACTAAGTGTCTCATTTCTCTCCAAAAATCGCTCCGAACCCGAGCCATGGAGAAAAATGGCTAAACTCTCGGAACGACCGACCGGGTCGTTACATCGCACCATCTTCATTGTATTCCTTGACATGACTCATCATGTCAGCCTTTCTGTTTTCCATGTCAATGACTTCACCAGGAACAGAGGAATGTTCTTTGTCTTGATAATTTTTATCATTCAAGTCCTTCTCACAAGAGTGGTTAGATTCATCAAAGATCACATGTATGCTTTCCTCAACAAGTTGAGTTCTTTTGTTATATACTTTGTAGGCTTTACTTTGTGATGAATATCCCAGAAAGATTCCTTCATCACTATTGGCATCAAATTTCCCAAGTGCTTCCTTTTTGTTGTTGAGAATGAAACATTTACAGCCAAAAGTCCTCGAATGGGTTAGTTTGGGCTTCCTTCCATTCAACAATTCATATGTTTTTTTTCTTCAGAAGGGACCTGATCATGCACCTGTTTATCAAGTAGCATGCAGTGTTGACTGCTTCTGCACAAAAACCTTTTGCAATACCACTATCAATCAACATTGTTCTTACATGTCTTCAAGAGTCCTACTCTTCCTCTCCACAATACCATTTTGTTATGGTGTTCTTGGAGCTGAAAAGTTGTAAGTGATGCCATTTTCAACAAAGAATTCGTCGAATTTGACATTATCAAATTCTGTCCCATGGTCAGACCTGATACATACTACATTATTACCCATGTTCACCTGGATCTTCTTGAAAAATGCAACAAATACTTGGAGGTTTCATCCTTGGTTCTGAGAAACAGGGTCCAGGTGAATCTAGAATAGTCGTCCACTATAACGAAGATGTACCTTTTTTCCTCCTCTTCTTGGAACCCTCATAGGTCCACATATATCCATATGGAGAAAATCAAGTGGCCTTGAGGTACTAACTTTATTTTTGGGCTTGAAAGAGGATATGACATGCTTTTCTTTTGCACACGCATCACACACTTTGTGATCCTTGAAGCTTGACTTGGACATACCACGACCCAGGTCCTTCGTGACCAATTTGTTCAGCAATGAGAAACTTGCATGACCCATCCTTCTGTGCCATAATTAAGCATCATCATCAACATCACTTAGACATCTAAGATCACCACTCCGCAGGGACTCAAAATCAGCAACATAGATATTTTTGTATCTTTTCGCCACTAGCTCCACTTACCAGTCACAGGATTTTTGACTGTGCATATCTTTGACACAAATTCCACCTTGTTTTCCTTGTCACAGATTTGGGAGACACTCAACAAGCTATTCTTCAATCCGTTGACATTGTACACATTTCAATAGAGTGAGAGAGTGACTTCCCAATCCTTCCAACTCCCAGAATGTACCCTTTTTTTCCATTTCCAAAGGACACACTCCCTCCTTGCAGGGCCTTCAGTGAAAGGAAATAAATTGTACTTCCAGTCATGTGCTTTGAGAAACCACTATCCATATACCATTGTTGGTTGCTCCACTTCACTGCTCTCCGCACAAGGAAATTAAGGGTTAGATTTAGGAACTGATGTCACCCAAACTCACACCACTACTTAGGATTATGAGGCGGTCGATGCAATTATAAATACCCAACGCGAGTCGGGGTCAATTTCACAGAGAGATTTATGTGGGATTAGGTACATACCTAGTCTACTGTATGACGTGTCCAAGATTGCACTTCAATATATTCAATTGTTTCTTTTCTATTTCTAATTTTTATGCTAATACTTGAATTTGTAAAGCTAAGAGACAATGTTTTTGGTTTTATTGTTTTTCAAGTTATGAAAGATCTAGGGTTGTGATTTCCGCCTAGTTGGTTACCTAATGGATTGAAAGCTTTAGGGCATGTTTGGTCGATCGGGGTATGATATAGCAATCACACACAATTTTTCACTCTATACCTCTCGGTAGTTCGAGTTATTTTGCCCAATAGCTTTCTCAAGTCCAAATGGGTATTTCACGGAACAAGTGATAGATGCTCAAGTAGGGTCTTACTATCTCTAGATTCAACCCTTTAATTGGGGCTATCAATTTCTTGAGTCACCCCAATTTATTTTTAGCCAAGTTTTCCTAGACTTAGTATCTCTTTCTCAAGTAGAAACTAAGTCAATTAGTCATGAATCAATGTTTGCAACCATCAATTCTTAGATTCAAGCAATAACTAGGCTAAATATCATATACCCAATCATAAATAAGCCCTAAATCAACAACTCATTAAGTACCTATACTAGGGTTGGGTCACAACCCTAGCTAAGGGTTTAGCTACTCATAGCTCAAATATGAAGAAATTAAATAAGAAACTAAGATTAAACTCTTAATAGATGATTAAGAGAATAAAATCTAATGTTAAAATTATACTCTATTACAAAGTTACCCAAAATAGTAAAAGAAAAATGGCTCTATGTTCTCAGGTGCTCAACTTAACCTAAAATTGACAAAAAGATGTATTTGTACCCAGCTAAAATTATCAGACAAAATTGCCTCTGTGGAGGTTGTGCAGACGCACAATTGTTTTGCGGTCTGCACTTTGAAGCTGACTTGACAGGGTGGCCTTCTGCGGCCGCATAAATGTGGGGTGCGATCGCACTTCCTCTGATTGTGCGGACCGCACTCTTGATCTTGGGTTGGACATGGGCAACTTCTGTAGACCGTATATTTGTGAGTGCGGCTGCACTGTTAGCATTCTGTGGCCGCACAATAATAGTGCGCTCCGCAGTTCTTAGGCCTCCGAAACACATCTCTATGATTCTTGTCTTTTGCGGCCGCACAGTAATTGTGCGAACTGCACTTTTTGAAGGGATTCTGTGAGTGGATCTTCAGAGTCTGCGGCCGCACACAGTATTGTGCGGTCCGCACTTTGGTCCTTTTTTCCTTGTTTTGGTCCTTGTCCAATTTTACTCCTTCTTGAGTTGATTTTCATTTTTTTGGCTCGTTTCCCATTTTCTTGCAAGAAAGCACATTTCATTTGTTTTTGGGAATACTTTTAAGGATTTTTGATCTAAACCGTAAGTAAAAGAGAGAAAATAAGTAGTCAAAATCCCTACTTATCAACTCCCCCAAACTTAAGTTTTTTCTTGTCCTCAAGCAATTAAGGCAATTCCCACTTCCACTAGAAAAAAGCTATTTCAGCGGGCCTAAGTTGAATCAGATATACATCAATTGGGACCAACAATTACCCACTCACTCATGAATCATTAACAAGCCTATGATTTGAATATTAAATAACAAATAGCTTTAATGTGACGCTTGAGCATCAAGAGTTGACTTTGTTCATCAAGGAAGTTCGCACTTTCATGTAGGTCACTGTGGATCCCAAACTCCTCCTCTTATACTCTCCGGAATCTCATCTCACTCACGTATGAAGCACTCAATTCAATGACTTGAGAAATATTCTCTCATTACTCTCAAAAGAATGTCACAAGCCCGGCTCTAAGCACCATATGCTTGCCCCTCATGTAGATCACCACTAATGTAAGCTTACTCGGCTTGAAATCACGTAGGGATTTTTCGGTAATGAAGGCTTTTGGACTAAGGAGGGAAATATTGGAATCGAACTGGTTCATCTTTCCTTTAACACTCCATTTTCTCTTTTTGGATCTTACTTTCCTTACTCTTTGAGTTATTTCCTTTTCACTTAGGGGGACTAGAGAGACTTGACATCACTCTTTCTTGGTCATGCTATTCATACTTTCCTTATTTGTTTTCTCCATGCTTTGCAATTTTGCTTTCTTTGGAATCTTTTCAACCCTTTCACATTATTCACTTTTCATTTTGTGTTTTTCTTTTGTTCTTCATTTCTTTTTATTTTCCTTTCCTCTTCTTCATTTCTTTTCTCTTTTTTTGCCTTGATACCATCTTTAAACTCCCCGTCTCTCCCCCAAACTTATATTTTTTCCATTTGTTTCACATGAATGCTAAAGAAAGCTCGGGTGCCAAGAGAGAGTCACTATAAAACGGGTAATTGTAACGCGATTATCAAATAAAAAAGGCTTTAGACTCAAAAGGGTTGACCAAGGATGATATCATTGGTGGGCCATGGAAGATTTCAAAACGGGTCAAGGAAAGCCTACAATCACTTCTCAAGCCAATCTAACTTAGAATTTCGCCTAGAAACACATTCGGGGTAAGTTCTAGACCATTTGCACGGGTACTTGGACTTGTAAAAAAATACCTCACTTCTCACACAACCAGATTGTTAAAGAGAATAGATTCAAGGGCCCAAACAACTGCATTCAAGATTGAAAATTACTAATGGTTCAACTAAACCACTCGATGATTGCCTAAGTCAATACAAGAGTCACAAGGTCACTAACTAGAGCCATTATTTTCCAAAAAAACTTGTTTATAACCATAAACGTGTAGTTAAGTGTGTTGGTACCAAGTGAAGCATGCTTGACCCTTATTTATTCATTAATACTACTATTTCTACCAAAATATGAAAAACGGACTCGATCCCTTAAGAATGTTGTCACGCCATCCATCTTTGGGAAGAGCCACCCGGTTCACACAAGACCCACCTTTGGAAAGAGTCGTGGCATTAAGAAAACCAAAAGCTTATTGTTCACTTAAACATAAAACGAATCTAACAAATAAAAAAGAAGTTATTTAAGTAACTAAGAAGCTATACTATTAAGAAAACCAGATGAAGAAGCTATGAAATAAACTACTGAAAGTAAGGCAAATGAATACACAAAATGAGGGTAATAGAATATATACAGGAGGGATGAATATATACATAATGAAAGAGAAAATAAAGATAAAAGAAAAAGAGTATTAAAGTTATTACAGGCCAATGTCATCAAATGTCATCAAATCCAACCAAAATAGACCACCCCCGAATAGGAACAAGCATTGTCCTCAATGCTTAGCAAAATCATAATAAAGGAGGGTAGAGAGCAAAGAAAACTTCCTATGTGGTCGTAGGGTGTTTAGTAGCATCACCACCCTCGGGCTCCACCAACTATATCTCATCATCACCTGGCTGGGGAACAACAGGGTTGGCGAGCATCTGAAGCATCTCCTCAGCAGTCTGGGCAGTAAGATCTGGCTCGTTAGACTGGCCAGCTGGTGCCTCTGCTAATGGTGCTGCTGGGTCTGCTGGTACTGATGGATCTGTCTCCATCTGTAGATCAAATGGAAAATCACCTGATGTTGTTATATTTGTCACCTCTTTTCTCAATCTATCAACTGATTTCTTTGAAGCCCGGGATTTCCTCATCTTCTTTACCTGCTTGCCCAACTCCTCAATAACTCCCCCGTGATCCACCAGTGTATCCATAATAGTTTTTTGTTTCTCTAGAATGTTTCCTCCACTGACAGAGGGACCTGTGGTGCTGCTGGAGTAGATGACTGTGCTGCAACAATATTGGATATGTCAAACAACTTAGAAGTGGCTGTCTGCATCCAGTTGTTGAGGCTCGCCAAAGTCTGGGAAACTCGCAGCACAATGAGTGGATAAGTGGATGAGGCTGACACTGGTACTGAAGCTGATGGCCTCAAAGATGAAGGTGGTGGCATTTCGGATGTCCCGATGAAAGGCTCGACTACTGTGGAAGGCATGGGAGCTGTAGACAGCTCAGTAACAGACTCTATACCCGCCACCGATGGCTCCTCAAACTGACCAACGGTGGTAGTGTCCAAACCCTTGAACTTTGGGTTGTCCTCACCCTGCAGGTGGTACCATGAGAAGGGCTTCTTTTCCCTTACTTTTGTATCAAATGGCCTTGGCTCCACCCTTACATCAGTGAAATATTCTGTGAGGGTGTTGGGATATGGGTAGGAGCTTTCACCTTTTCGGAAAGCTAATGTCATATTGGTCGACATGATGGCACCCACATTGATTGGGTACCCGGCCATAATAGATGTCACCCGAACTGCTCGAGGAAGTGGGAGATTATTCTTATTCAAGCTTGGATTAATACGGCTGCATACAAAAGTATGCCACCCTTTTGCTTCAAAATTTAGGGTGGCCCGGAGGATAGGAAACCCTGCTGTGATCCACGGTAGTGGTGGTTCTCTAGCAGCCAAAATCTCAGCTAGCCAAAGGCGAGCTGCATCACCCATAGCAATCTTTTCCAGGTATTGGACTGCCTCTACCTCCTTGAAGCCCAGGTTCAAAGTGCTGGGGTTGAATCGGAATTTCAAATTTCTCACCTTTGTTATTTTGGTACTCTTCTTGATGTGAGCCACATCGGCATAGAACTCCCGTACCAAGTGCTCATTTGCATCTTTGACACTTTGGGTGAACCACTTCCACCCCTTTTGCTCCCCGAATTATATAAGGACATTTGGATTGTGAATATCCAAATCCTTAATTAACAAGTTGTTGATCATTGAGCGATCTCTGGGGCCACCACTCTTTGAACCTTGTGAAGGCCGTCAAGCTCACAAACCGATCCTCCCATGCTTCCTTCTTCTTCGACCTCTCTAGGCCACCCACTCGAGTGCCACCTCCTCTACCATCATCTGGACATCATAATCATCATCATCATCATCATCATCTATTTCCACTATTTCTGGAGGAGTAGGTGTAAAGGAGGGCTCTGAACCCTGGCTACCAGCATCGGAGCCCTTAGAAGAATTTGCTGTAGTGGAGGGTTCGTTGCGTATTTGATATCTTCCAGTGGGTTGTGGTGGTTGGGACTGGGCCTCAGGCTGTACCTCCATTGACTGACCCTTGGAGGCTTCCCTATATGGGGCATATGAACTAGATTTAGAGGGCTCTGTGGCCCTACATCTCCTAGTGGTCAGCTTTTTAGATTGCACTGCTAGTGGGTGAGTGCCCTTTCCTCTGCCTCGGGAGGGCTCACCTCTCCCTTTGGATGTATCACCTCTACCTCTTGAACGAACCATTGTCTGCAATACAAGGCACATAATTCAGTTGGAGTTCAAAACAGGTTAAACATTTGCATAATAGTTGCAGGACAACAGTCTACAGAAGAGACAATGCGGATCGCATAATTTTGAGTGCGGCCATAGACTGTCATGTGCAAATCGCACAATTTTAAAGTGCGATCGCACACCCTGAAGTGCGGACCGCATAATTGTGAGTGCGGCCGCACATCCTGTAGTGTGGACCACATAATTTTGAGTGTGGTCACACAATTCCAAGCTGAGACACTGGTTCGCTGAAGTTCCAAAATGTGGTCGCACACATTTTCCTGCGGCCGCACAATTTTTTCTCTGACCTCACAATTTTGAGTGCGGTCCGCACTTTTCAAGCACATTTTTTCCCTAACCAACAGATCTGCGAATGGTACAATATTGTGTGCGGCCGCACAATTTGTAAACATACGGCAGTGACTTTAGGATTCTTGCAATTGTTTCAGAAATTAGACATGGTATGTGCAAATCAACATTATCAATGGTCTACCCAATCCCCAATGAACATATATAAAACTACCCACATGATTTTGAGTAGATATGAAGGACAATTGACATTTTTAGGCCTAAAAATAACTAAACTAATCAAAAACAAAAATTAAGAAAAATGAAAAAAAAATCTAACACGGATTGAACATACCATTGATAAGGAATGAAGGTGAGAATCTAGACTTGATGAATTGATTATGGAGTGTGAACAATTTTGTGATGCAGAATGTTTGCTTAGGGTTCAAGAGCTCAAAGTGTGTAAAGTTGTGAATAGTGCTCAGATGCCCTATTTATAGGTTGACCAAGTCGGTCAAAAAAGAGAGCTGAGTGCGGCCGCACAATTTTGAGTGCGGTCCGCACTCTTTACCTGTTCTTGTCCTGAGATTCTGCAGTCCGCACAAAAGTGAATGCGGCCGTAGAAATTTGTTGTGGTCCACATATTTTTGTGTGCGACCGCATATTGGCCTATTCTCTGCAACTAAAACTTTCAGAGAATTCACATACTTGGGTCTCCAGTTGTGCGGCCACACAAATAATTATGCGGCCGCAGATTCTTCTCTGCGGTTGCAATCATAATTGTGCATTCCGCACAATAAATGTGCTGTCGGCATAATTTTTCAACACTTGGCCAATTTTCCAATTACAGAACCTACCATGCACACTCATTCATGCAAATCACTTCAAAACCAGTTATCTTAATACAAAACCTATATAAAAAGGAAGAAAATAAAAAATAAAAAGAAACATGGGTTGCCTCCCAAGAAGCGCCTGATTTAACATTGCGGCACGACACATGTTACCATCTGAATTAATGACACAACGTGGCCATACTTTGCCAAGATAATGTTTCACCCGGTGACCATTGACTCTAAAAACTTCATCATTTTTGTTCGTCAAGTATAATGCACCAAAGGGTGTCACATGCACAACCTCAAATGGACCACTCCACTTGGACTTCAACTTTCTCGGAAACATCTGCAACCGAGAATTGAATAATAGCACAAGATCACCTTCTTTGAACTCCTTGTTGTTGATGTACTTGTCATGGAGTTACTTCATCTTGTCCTTGTATAAAGACAAACTTGTATAAGCATGGTATTGGAATTCATCAAGCTCATTCAATTGTTCCACCCTTAAGTTGGTGGCGACATCCCATTCAAGATTAAGCTTCTTCAATACCCACATAGCCTTGTGCTTAAGTTCCACCGGAAGGTGACAAGCTTTGCTTAAGTTCCATTGGGAGATATACCAATCGGTATTTTGTAAGCTGTCCTATAATCCCAAAGAGTATCATCAAATAAACGTTTCACCAGCTCAAATTCGAGTGAGTAAAGTATAGGGTTAGAATCATACCCCAAATCTTGATGAGTGTTAGCCGGATGAAGTGTACCACGAGTTTTTTTACCCTGTGCAGATCTTGTGTGTGTGGTGGGGTATAATGGGGTGTTAAAGGTGCTGTGATTTTTATGAAGTGAAGATGAGTGTGGTGTGATTTGATGTGGTTTTGTGATACAACCAATATTTAGGTGTGTGCTTGAGAGTGAAAATTGATTGAGAGAGAATTGGAAGATGAAGAAAATCGGAAAAGTGAACTTACCCGGCAATACTCGTGCGTTTTAATCAAAAATCCTGGGCCCCCTGGCGTTTTCCAGGCGTTACACCCATAACGCCAGCCTACCCCTGGCGTTACCCAGGCGTTATCCCCTTATCGCCAGCCTACCCCTGGCGTTAGACTCTTATCGCCAGCCTTGCCCTGGCGTTAGCCAGGCATTAACCTCTTATCGCCAGCATTGCACCCACCTTCCGTCATGCTAATACACTCATCCATTCACCCGAATTCACTTGCAAGCTCGTTAGTACTCAAAATTACACTAATTACTTTTAACTATTTTAAGATTTACTACGCATTGGGTTGCCTCCCAACATGCGCCTTATTTAATGTCGTGGCACGACGATTACAACAAATCAATAGGTTGCCTCCTATGAAGCGCCTGATTTAACGTCGCGGCATGACGCAACATCAAAGCTATTTAAGGATTGTCTGGTGTATTAGGTTCACCCAGGTGCACAATATTCCGCTCATTGGCTTCAGTCATTCCAACATATCTTTTTAACCTCTGTCCATTGACCTTGAAGGTATTAGACTCATTTTCAGCAGTAATATCCACAGCGCCTAAGGAAATACATTGACCACTTTAAACGGGCCAGACCATCAGGACTTGAGCTTACCCGGAAACATTCTTAATCTTGAATTATACAGTAATACCTTGTCTCCTTGCTTGAAATCCCGGTCCACTATATTTTTATCATGAATTCTCTTCATTCGTTCCTTATACAACCTAGTGCTTTCAAATGCTTGGCTTCTGAATTCTTCTAATTCTTGTAATTCTGTTATCCGATTTTCTTCAGCAGTATCGAAATCCAGATTCAACTGCTTCACTGCCCACCAGGCTTGGTGTTCTAGTTCGACGAGCAGGTGACAGGCCTTACCAAATACCAACTTGTATGGAGACATACCAATTGGTGTTTTAAATGCTGTTCTGTAGGCCCAAAAGGAATCATCTAGTTTCTTCGCCCAATCAGTTCTTGTGGCGTTAACAATTTTGGTTAGCACACTCTTTATTTCCAGGTTTGATACTTCAACCAGCCCGCTAGTTTGGGGGTGATATGGAGTTGCTACCTTGTGACGTACGTTATATTTAGCCAGCAAATTTTCGAAAACACGATTGCAGAAATGCGTGGCTCCATCACTTATAATGGCCCTTGGTGTCCCAAAGCGGGTGAATATGTTCTTCTTTAAGAACCCCACCACCACTTTTGCATCATTGGTGGGGAATGCTGTCGCTTCTATCCATTTTGACATGTAATCAACAACAATAAGTATGTACTTATTGTCGTAAGAGCTTACAAAAGGACCCATGAAATCTATCCCCCAAACATCGAACACTTCTACCTCTTGTATTGGATTCATTGGCATTTCATGACGACGGGATATGTTCCCCGTCCTTTGGCATTCATTGCAGCCTTTCACCCATTGATGGGCATCTCTGAACACAGTGGGCCAATAAAATCCGGCCTCCAACACTTTAGCTGCTGTTCGGACTCCTCCGAAATGTCCTCCATAAGGTGCTGCGTGACAAGCCTGCAAAATAGCACATTGTTCTATCTCGGGGACGCACCTACAGATCATGTTATCTATGCAAATTTTAAGAAAATAAAGTTCATCCCAATAGTAGTTATGGCTATCACGATAAAATATTTTCTTTTGTACAGAGGAGAGCTCATAAGGATCAATGCCGCATGCCAGGTAATTAGCAATGTCTGCATACCATGGCACCTCTATCACATTTGTGGACAGCAGTTGTTCATCTGGAAATGTTTCCAGAATATTCTCAGCTTCAGGTGCCTGTTTAGCACCNATCACTTTTGACCCGATCAGGTAGGACCTGAATTTGTCAAATGCAAATACTACAGCCAACATTTCTTTTTCTGTTACCGTGTAATTCAGCTGAGCTCCACTCAATGTCCTACTTGCGTAGTAAATTGGGTGCATTACCTTATCTTTTCGCTGACCCAACACGGCTCTTACATCATAGTCACTTGCGTCACATATGAGTTCAAATGGTTGCTCCCAGTCGGGGCCAACTATAATCGGTGCAGTAACTAGCTGCTTCTTTAGCTTCTCAATCGCTACCCTGCAATCATCAGAAAACACAAATGGGTTATCTTTTTCGAGTAACTTACAGAGAGG
>ML325898.1:13105-34195 GCA_005239505.1 Nicotiana paniculata | reverse complement strand
ATGCCCACGAGTCATAATACCTGAAATGAAGCTGCTCATGACTTCAAACCACTGAACGACGTGCTAGATCTCAAAATGACCGGTCGGGTCGTTACAAGAACACTACTGGGAAATATCCAACCTCACGAACTGATTAGCCAACGTCTGAATGTCTGAAGCTAACGGTCTCTCACCAACTGGAATATACGCAAGACTGCCCATACTCACCGCCTATATTTTCTTAATGGTTGTTCATAGCCAATTACGGAATTATCAAACAGCTTCACGTTAACAATAATCTCCTTTCAAACCTTCACAATACTGATAACGAGATGCGATTCATGAAGACCCCATAATTATATACCCGACTTAACGTGTCTCATTTAACGCCATACGGACGACACATACCTCGTAGGTCAAAGCTCAATAATTATAACACAGATTTGGTAAACTATGCACAGTTAATTAATTTATTTATTTAATTATTATTAGTATTAATTTTATTATTATTTATTCATTTATTAAGATTATTATCATTATTTTTATACATAAATGTTGAATCAGCCTAACATGCATGACTCCCTACCAGTACTATAACAAAATTTTAATTCACAAGGGAGAATTTAAACACAAGAATTTTCGTCCCTAGTACCTCGTCCTTTCATAACTTCCACCGCGGCTCGTAGCCCGATTTAAACATCTCAAATCATATTAAAATGCGAGGATCTCGTCCTCAATTCTGAATCACAAGCAACATGCGTATCGTGCCAATCGAAACATTCCATTTCCTTCCTTTAAATATTTTCCGTTAAACAAAATTACAACACGTAATGATAGAAGCAACTATATCCATAGAATCTCTCAATACAAGTATTCACATAAGTAGATTTTTGAGTTACGAAGCTCACCCGAGAGTAGAGCATATTAGAAAAATTTTATTAGTTATGCATAACCGTATTAAGTTCAGGAAATCATCACTTTATACTAATTAGAGATTGTCCTTGTAATGACACCATTTAATGTAACGACCTCAGCCATACCATGGATAATATATCATCAGGCCGGGTCTCCACCTCTAGGAATCTAACCTCCACTTTCGACATTCCGACCCCCTTTTCCCTAGCCGGTCATGTAGTTGAGTTGTAACTGCAATGGGGCACGTAGCCTGAGTGCACTGATGAATTATGACTCTCCCAAATCTAGAACAGTTCCTACCACTAGCCGAAATAAAGTATTATCTTGCTCTGAGTCGCACAAAATTTTTACAATCATAATTGAGTCCTTTAATGAGTCTGGGGACTCGCCCTCTGGTTATATGAACTGAAGTAGAAGTATGACAGGCTAACTTATCAAACCTGATGGCATATCCTGACACCGTCATGGTAACCTGACGCAACCGTTAAAACCCTATGCTCCACGTATTATGGATAGTCCGAGAAGCAAATCTTTCAAAAGAATTTATGAGAACTGAGTCAAGTAATTGATGCTGCATTGGCTGGTCATTCTCTTCGTAGGCTTGTCACAAACACATGCGGCCAATTTCTTCTTTTACTATGTAACTCAACACTGCTGAGCTCCCCCCTTTATTCATATACTTTTTCATCATTCTTTTGGGGGTAAATCTCATCTATATTGATGAACAATGATCCCAAAAGTAGAGCTCTATACAGATAAACCTTGGCACGAACCATATAGTCTAGAAGCTTGTCAACCACTGTACTCCCTCTGGAGCACCCCAAAATCCGCAACTGTGACTTCCACGCTGAGTAAACCTTCTGTAGATTTAAAGTTTGTTATATAACTCCTTTGGTACTGAGGTATAGGGTTATTAAGGTGGCAGACATATCCCAAGTCCCAACTTTATCTCTTGCAAAATCTCAGGCCTTATACATTCCAGGCCAAAACCGATATAACACATGACCCTGTAGTCTATTCCTTGACAGTGGACTTCCCCACTTGGCACGAAGCCATAGGTCACAATGTCTGATAATTCACAATGATAAACTTCACAGCTCATATAAATCAACTTCGTTGCTTTCAACTATTCCCTTGTTATGCCATACTGGAGTAGCTATAAATCCTTCTGGGATATGGACTAGTCCAACATGTACCGACTGAGCTAGAACCTCCGCATCCAGATCCAATTGAGACTTTACAATAGATGTTGATGCTCGAGCTTTAGACTGAGCTCCGCTTCTGTATCTTCCCCTAATCGTAGTTATCATTGGGGATTCACCTCTTGTCCGATTAGATGCTTTGCGTGTTGTCGAGATTTGTGAGAGGATAGGAATATGCAAGTTCAATCCATTAATGGTAGAATAAGTTCGCACGATGGAGTAGAATAGAATTAAAATTGTTCCTAACTTCATAGCCTCTAAGAGATAAGTACAGATATCTTCGTATCGATCCTTCAGAATCTACCAAGTTTGTTCATGAATTTTGAGACCTAGGCAACCTAGTGCTCTGATACCAACTTGTCACGACCCAAATTCCCAACCTTAGGGATCGCGATGGCGCCTAACACCACACTTGCTAGGCAAACCAATGTTAGAATTCGAGTAGCTAATTTCCTTTGATTATTTTCTTAAGCATCAATAAATAAATTTAAAGTAAAATTAATTTAAATGATTTCCAAAGATAAAATAATAAACAATTGAATAAAAACGAACCACGAACTAGTCATATAATAGATCTAGAACTACCCCCAGAGTCTGGTGTCACTATTCACGAACTACTAAAGAATACTACAAACACTGGCCTGAAAGAAATAGTGTAACTGTTCTGAATATACTAAAACAGTTTTATAAAAATAGGAGAAGACTCTCGGGATCTACGAACGCCGGCAGATATACCTCGTGTCCCCGAATAAATAGATGGCTGCTCTAAAAATCTCTACTGCTAGCTAGTACCTGGATCTGCACAAAAGAGTGCAGAGTATAGTATCAGTACAACCGACCCAATGTACTGAGTAAGTGCCGAGCCTAACCTCAATGAAGTAGTGACGAGGCTACGGCGGGGCATTAACAACATATAACCTGTGACAATAATATATACAATAACATAATAAACTAATTCTACACGAATAAGAAAAATATAACTGAGACAATAAATATAAATCAAGAAGGAAATCTAAACAAATAATTAAGTACTACAACAACAATGAAATAACTCAGCCGCCTTTTCCAGGCCTCAACTATAACCAACTCTCTAATAATTTCCAAGCTTCCAAACTTTAACTTTAAATAAAAGTAGTGCCAAAATATGAAAAGTAGTAATACAAAATAGTAAGTTTTCAAATCTTTATTTTTCTTTGAATATCAGTAAAAATATAAATGTCCTCCCTTATCTNCATATCATATCAATTTATTCATAATTTCACAATTCAAGTCAAAGCCTTTCACAATATTTATGTCTCGACAATTGTAAACAGAACAAGTTTCACTTTAAATAACAGTAAAAGCAGAATATGAAATAATGACAATAAAACCATGAGTGTTCCAACCTTTATTTTATGAACAGTAAAACATGCATATTCTCCCTTATCATAGTCTTGTTGCGGCGTGCAACCCGATCCCACCTATTCACAATATCACAATCAATTTATTCACCCGTATCATAATCAATTATCCACCCTTATCACATCCCCCTTATCACATCCCCTTATCACAATCAGTTTTGTTTATTCATCAAAAACTTTCACAGTTCTGGACAAGTCTTTCACAACACCTTTATTTCAACAATTGCAAACAGAAAACAGTATAGCTCGTAAGCTTCAACCAATATCATTTTATAATAAAACCAACCAGAATATATGTAAACACCATAACGATGTCAATCCAGCTCAATCTTTATGTACTATGATAAAATCAAGAGAACATCCAACACTTTTAACACACTTGCAACAACAATTGGCAATAATCGATTGAAATCAAATAGCCACGTAAACCACAACAGTCCTAAAACAGTTAAACTACAATTCTCATAACTTCCTCAATATTATTAAAAATGAAAGCAACAGGAACATAAATATATATGTGCCTCGTAGAAACAATGTCAAACTACTCAACCGTTTTATACCACAGGGGAACCAAATAAACAACCAATACTCTTTCCAAAATAACCACAACAATATTTAACAACAACAGAATAAGGCCAAGTAATCGTAGAAACAATAATGAACATAGACCAATTAAGTCAGGAATCAATTAACTTGGGAATGAGGAAGGGATCATGTTTAACAAATCATTTGGTGGTGCATAGATACTCGTCACTTCACCTATATGCCACACACATGCATTTCACATAGCAAACAAGTGGGGACTCCTATTCCCTCAAGTTAAAGTTAGACCAAACACCTACCTCAAATTCGCATGTCACTCACTGCTCAATTATAGCTTTTCCCTTTGAATTCACCTCCAATACACTCGAATATAACCATGATTAACTTAATATCATTAATTAATGCTAAAGGAACTAACTTTACTGAAAATTATAATTTTTCCTAAGTTTTCTCAAAAAAAGTAAAAACCCGACCCCGGGCCCGCTTTGTCTAAACTCGGGGTTCGGACCAAATTACGTTTACCCATTCACTCACGAACCCAAATATACAATTAGTTTCGAAATCCGACCTCAATTCGAGGTAAAGATTCGATTTTTACAAAATTCCATAATTCTACCCAAACCCTCAATTTTTACCATGAAAATTCTTGGTTTTTGATTTAAAAGTGATGAAAAACAATGAGTAATTGAAAGAGTAAAGTTTAGAATTGATTACCTATGACTTAAGGGTGATATTTGGTGAATAAATTTGTTCCTAAGGCTGTGAGATTCGAAAATTTGAAGAAGAAGTCTGTCTGTTATATATATTTTTTTCTGTCAGCAATTTTGCCTCGTTTCTTGTGCCAACGATCCCGAAACTCAATTTTTATGTCTCCAATGGATTCCTTGTGAAATTCTAGTCAAGTTAGGTTTTTAAATCACTGAATTTGACCTTATGATGAAGGAGATATGTAGGTTTTAATATTTGCAGATAGTGCAGATTTTTAATATGCCGTCAGTGGCAATTTCGTAATTAACCTGAAAAATCTGGCAACCTTAGTAAAATGACCATAAAATCCTCATACGATGTCCAACTTCGATGATTCTTTTTGTTACGTGTCCGTAATTATGATACGGATCTAATAATTCATTCAAAACAGAAATCGGAGCTTATTCGTTTAATATGATATCATTTATGCTTGAAAAAACGATATCGAAGCATAAGAAAGAACGAGCGCAAGACAATCCAAACCTATTTGAAACTCACCCGAGCCCTCGGGGCTCTAAACCAAATATTCACGCAAGTCTAAAAGCATCATACGTACTTGCTCGTGCGATCAAATCATGAAAATAACATGTAAAACTATGAATTAAATCTCAAAACTCATTATTTTTCTCAAGAACACTTAAAGTTCACTATTTATGAACCGGATGTCCGAATCACGTCAAACGAACTCCGTTTTTCACCAAATTTCACAGGCAATGCCTAAATATCATAACAAACCTGTATCGAGCTCCAGAACCACAATACGGGACTGATACCAACAGTTTCATACATAAATTCTTTTCTTTATTTCATTAATATTTCATCAAAATAATTTCTTCAAAAATTAATTTCTAAGGCTTAGGACCTCGGAATTCATTTTTGGGTATACACCCGAGTACCATATTTTACTGCGGACCTCCCGGGATTGTAGGAACGAGGATCCAGGTCCGTTTACTCAAAATGTTGACTAAAGTCAATTTTAATAAAATTTTAACTCTAGAAATTATTATTTCTCATATTTTCACATAAAAGCTTTCCAGTTTCACGCCCGGACTGCGCACGCAAATCGAGTTATTTAAAATTAACCTTTTTAGGGATATTAAGCCTAGAACGGTCTCTAATTTCACAGAATGACCCCTTGGCTCATCCAGTAAAGCAGTGACGAGCTAAGCAAAATATTGTTCATTTCAAATTCTTCAACAATAAAGTAAACATGAGTAAATTCCGGCAATATATAACAATTCATCTGAATATTTACTGAGTTCTGGTAAACTAGGCATAAAAACTTCCAGAAGCTCAAACATCACATGAATCAACTAAGAATAGCAACAAAATAAGACAAATACAACCTCTCACGATCACAGTTCCTCAAGCCCTCGATAGCTTAATACTCGGCTCTCATCCCTCAATACACACACACCCAATAGGTACCTACGCTCATTGGGGGTGTACAAACTCCAGAGGGGCTCCTTCAGCCCAAGCGCTATATCGCTGTAGCGTGTAGCCCGATCCAATCTCGTTGTGGCATGCAACCCGATCCATAATACATAAATAGCCATAAGGCTCGTTGCAACGTGCAACCCGATCCATAATCCATAAATAGCCATAAGGCTTGTTGCGGCGTGCAACCCAATCCATATACCTCACATAGCTCACAACTCGACACTCAAGCTCTCGGGCTCACAGAAATCATAATATTCAGCCCAAACAGAGATAACAATAAGTATTAACAAGAAATAAGAGGGAACGAAGACATGATACACAAGTAAGACTGTGATTGGGTACACGACAACAATTAACAGTCAATTCAACAAGTATACGATCGTTGTGGGTCCCAACAATAATATCATAGGGCCTAAGCATGGTTTCTAACATGAATGGAAGTCAAATTACTAGAAGACAAGGAAAACATGTAAGAAACAATAGACTATTCGACTTTACAGTATCACGTGAAGGACCAAGTCACATGTTACACCCCATGTTTTCGTACGTGAGAGTACATCGTAAGTCAATTAATGTAAGCTCGGAAATAAGATTATATTTGATGGAATATAAAGTAAGTTAATCATTTTACATTGAAGGTTACAAATATTTAATATAATGAATAACGAGTACCAAGAGGGTTAGAAAGCTTAGAAGCTAAACCAATTGAAGAAAATAAGTTTCGTCAAAAGTCGACGAGTTTGGAATGTTATAACATGTACTTTAAGGTGAGACTATGGTTCATTACATGATAAGGAGGTTATTCTATGAGTTAATTTTTATTTTATGATAGTTGTGTTCTAAATTTTGAAGTCAAGCAAGTTGTGGAACAAAAGTCGGCAAAGGTCTTCACAAGGTACACTCATAATGTGCTTAAAATTAGGTCAAATGTAACTGAGATTTTCTCCCAATATACTTGGAATTATTGGATGATCTACCAACAAAATTTAATATCTATGAGTCTATTTTCCAATTCATTAAACCGTTCATTGATACGACGTAAGAGTAGAGAGATGTTTGCAGTTTCGCGAGACTGCGTAGACATCATAAGTGACAAGTAGGTGGATCACTACAGATTTTTGAGCAATACATTTCATGTGCTATATTAGGTCTTATTGGGACATATAATATACCAAATTTAAGATCTTGGAATTTAGTTTCCAAGTCTCTTAATCGTTTGTTCATACGACATCAGGATAAAAAGATATAAGCGTCGGAAGATGGACCAATCCTAGGGTGCCAAGCTAGCACCTCTTTGACTTTTCCAAACTTGATATATATAAATCTTAGGTAGGATTTCTCTTCATTATTCAGCATAAAACTACCAGATAACACCCATAAACATAACCTCAATCTATCTTAGGGTTTCAAAGAAGATTATCATTCCGGGCAAGAAATCGAGAAGCAATAACATCAAAACGATCCCTACGACGTAAGTGTCATTATACCGCCTCTCCTTTTTCTTTGAAGTTAGAGTTTTGGAAGGTAATTCATAGTTAAGAAACGTATCATATCTGTATTTAAGTGTTTAAATATAAAGTAAGGTTTATAAATATGTTTCCTAATAGTTAGAACTCACGGGACAGTGATCGGAAGCAGTGAGTTCGAGTTGTTTGACTTGTAGCAGACTGTTTTGTGTTGTTGTTGGGCTGCGTGTTTTACTAATGTTTTGTGGAGTTTTGGAGGAGTAATAGTGTGGAGAAACACCATATATATGTAGGGTTGTGAGCTGGTCGTTCGTTGTAACATTTCCAGGTCATTAGACACGACTACGGTGGTCGTCTTATGTGTGAAGTGATTAGGTTGTGTGTGGACTGTTTTGGGAGGCTCAATATGATTCTTATTGATGTTGTTTGGGCTTTTTTGTGATTGTTTTGACTTGTGTGAAGTCATATAAATAGGGGACGTGATGTCCATTTCATCGTAAAATAGGTTGTTGTCGATGCATAATAGTTATGACTCTTAAACAATAACGATAGTGTCGTTTCTCTTATTGTAGATTAAGGAGTTGTGACATTTGCGTAGCTTGAGGTTGGGGCAGTATATACAAGGTATGTGAGGCTATCCCTTTCCTTCTTTTGCACGACTCCGATTGTACATAATGCAATGGACGAGCTTCCAAAGATACTCTACTCTTAGAAGCTAGCAGTACTTACATTGTTTCCCTTTTTATGGAACAATTGATGTTAAGGTTGCTTCTCTTATTCTTATGTTATCAATGTTGTTGGTAATTCCTGATTCTTATAAGATTCTCGATGAAGAGTTAGCCCTAATGATGTGTACAGAGAATATCGACCTTACGTTGCTCCGAAATATTCAGAACATGATTCCAATGAGTCATGCATGCATTATATATATGTATCTATTTTACCTTATCGAGCCGCGCTATAGTTGGCCGGGTATGGCACCTATTGTGCAACCACTGATTAGTTGGGTTTACCGAGTCCTCTTTGAGGCCCGGTATGATATGATGATGATGACACCCACAGAGGCGAATGTTCTATGATGATGATGATGCCCACAGAGGCAGATGTTTAAAAAGATTATGTGTATATATGTATCTTGCATTTCATGTTAATGTCTCTTAGAGGCACTCAGATGCTACAAGTTGTATATCCTACATCTTTCTTTACATTACTGTTCTTATTTATGCTTTCATGCCTTACGTACTCAGTACTTTATTCGTACTGACGTCCTTTTATTAGTGGACGCTGCATGTCGTGCTGCAGGTCTTGATAGACAGGTAGACAAAGCTCCCCCACCACAATAGGCTTTCCAGTTCAGCGGTTATAGGCGAGATCCCTTCTCCGGACTTGCCGTGGTCTTGGTATGAATTTTTGTTATAGATATTATAGGTATGTCGGGCCCTGTTCCGACTATGTTGCATTACTTATGCTCCTTTAGAGGCTCATAGACACGTGTCGACTCATGTATAGTTTGGTATGTCTTGTTGGCTAATTTTTGTTGTATAGTCTTTCATAGCAGCGTTGTAGCTCGTACCTTTTATGTAGTTTCTTAGCAATATTGTCATCCCATGTGATGTATGTTCATGATCTATATCTACCATTTATATTGATCTCTTTATCCCTTAAAGATAATAAGAAGGTTAGATAAAATGTACGTTGGTGCTCGGAAAGTATGGCCCGGGTGCTAGTCATGATCCTCCAGTTTGGGTCGTGACATCACAATCCCTCACGGTGCACGTACATACGCCCGCCTAGCATGTGTGTCACCTCAAAATAGTCACCTCATACCAAATTTCGGGGTTTATACCCTCAAGACCAGATTTAAGACTGTTACTTACCTCAACTGCGCAGAAATCCTACTCTGAAATGCCCTTGCCCCTCGAATCGGTCTCCAAATGCCCTGAATCTGGCCACAAACAGTACGAGATAGTTAATATAGGCTAAAGGATCAATTCCACAAAAAAACTACTAAAATATAGCCCAACATCCAAAATCGGCTCAAACCCGTCCATGGAGCCCACGTCTCGAAATCCGACGAAGTCACAAAACCCGAAAGCCCACTCACTCACGAGTCTAACCGTACTAATTCATCAAAATCCGACACCATTTGGTCATCCAAAACCCTAAAATCCACTCTCCAATTCTCAAACCCTAAACCCCCAAATTTCCAACTCAAATCCCTAATTAGATGATGAAGAAAGCAATAGATTCACGAATTTAGTCCAATCCGCATTAGAATCACTTACCCCAACGATCTCCTTGAATAATTCTCAAAAAATCGCCTCTCACCGAGCTCCCAAGTCCCAAAATCGAAAATGGGATTCCAACCCTCGAAGTTGATATTTTTTGCCCAGAAATTCTGTACCTGCGGACTCCCTATCGCATCTGCGATGCCGCATATGCGAAAAATCCATCCCAGGTGCAGATTCCACTTAAGATCCCAAATTTCACTTATGAGGTGAGATTTTCGCACCTGCGGGCCCTTGCCCGCTTCTGCGATCCTTCCCACTCCAGGCCATTTCCGCTTCTGCGCTTCCTCTTCCGTATCTGTATTTTTTTAGATGCGCTCCTCTTCTCGCACCTGCACTTCAAGTCCAGACCAGCCTTGCCCGCATCTGCGTCCTCCTTTTTGCTTTTGCGGGTCCGCACCTGTGCGGGCTCCCCACCGTAGGTGCGAAACACCAGAAACCCAGAAAAACTCAGCAATGCCTAAGTCCAAATTTCTTTCCGATGAGCATCTGAAACACACCCGAGGCCCCCGGGGATCTCAACCAAACATACCAACAAGACATATAACCTATTACGAACTTAGTCGAACCCTCAAATCACCCCAAACAACATCAAAACATGGATTACACACGGATTCAAGCCTAATGAACCTCTAAACTTCCAATTTCCTCAAACGACTCCGAAACCTATCAAACCACATCGGATCGACCTCAAATTTTGCACACAAGTCACAAACGATACCACGAACCTACTCCAATTTCAAAAAATTCAATCTGACTCTTATATCAAAGTTTTCACTATCAGCCAAATTCGTCAAAATCCCAACTTTCGCCAATTCAAACCTAATACTACTACGGACCTCTAAATCACATTTCGGACATGCTCTCAAGTCCAAAATCACCAAACGGAGCTAAGAGAACCATCAAAATTCAAATCCGAGGCCGTTTACTCATAAGTCAACATCCGGTCGACTTTTTTAACTTAAGCTTCCAATTAAGAGACTAAGTGTCTCAATTCACTCCAACTCACTCCGGGCCTAAACCAACCAACCCGGTAAGACATATAACAGCTATAGAGCACTAAAAGAAGTAGAAAATGGGGAAACAGGTCTACACTCTCGAGATGACCGGTCGGGTTGTTACAGTGATGTTCTTGCCTCCGGTCAAAAGATCCCCTAAAAATGTTTCTTAAAGACTATTTATATGTGTAGGAAAAAGGCCTAGACAAAATAACCAAGTCCAAAACCAAAAAGGAGACAAAATAGGCTTGAAACCCGGAAAACGTGAAGCATCCCGCGACAGGCCACGCCTAGAAAGCTCAAACGCGCGGAACAATCTCGTGTCAGCCCTCGTCTCGCGATCTTAAACGCACAGAAGTATCTCGATATGAACTGCGTTACGCGAGCTTAAACGTGATAAAGTTGCCTCTCGTCGCCTAACTTCTCCAATTCGTTGTTAGTGTGCTGCCAATTTACTCTTCCTCCGAAGTGGCTTTTGCCTAATTTTTCCTTTCCAGGTAGTGTCTTTGTCTCTCTTTCTTTAATTTCCCTTCATGCATTTCATCTCATTTAATCCTAATTGATCATTGTTTAACCCATTAACATAAGACAGCTCCCCTTCCAATTAGTATGAACTCGTTTGAATGCTCCAACAAATAATTTTCTCCAATTTCGTTATTTTTGTTCCACAATCTCTTGTCTATGTACTTGCATTATTTATTAACACCCTAAATAAGTACAAAACTCCATAATAAAACTAAGTTGGGCATATTGAATATCAAATATAATCAAAGAGCGGTTAAAATGCAGGTACATTAGTGTCAAAACTCAAAACATATGAAAATATGTCCAATATCACCACCCTACACTTAAACCTTTGTTCGTCCTCAACAAACAACAACTATAATAGACGAAACAAAATTAATCTCCTACTATTCAAATCACACTATCCTTATGTCCACGGTTGATAGCAACAACTAAACTTTAGCATATGCAATCTCATACACTTCCCTTTATTTATGCCATTCTTCCAAAATATTCACGATAAAGACAAAGTGCTTATAACAATCCTAGCCTCAAAAACTGACTTAATGTCACAATGCACTCATGACTTGAACAACCAACATCCTAGAGAAGTCTAATAACATTACCAATCCCTCATGAAACCACGTTCCCTCACAACAAGAACAAAAGAGTAAGTTGAATCCACACACTTAAATTAAATGCTCAAATATATATTAAGGACTCATATATATCAAAGAATATCACTCACTCTCACAAAGGGCTCATGTAAATCTCTACTAATGTAGCCTAACTCGATCCAAAATTAATTAGGTCTTTTTCATGGTTGTAATGTGGGCTAAGGGGCGGGAAAGATATATTTAGGGATAGTGGCTAACCCTTATAAGCACTTTAACACATCACATAATTATCTGTAAGCGCAAATTCTTCAATCCTAATCTTAATTTCGCAACTAAAATCATTCCTAACAATTTATTCATCTAAGTTTTCCTTCTCATTTTCAGATTTTATTCGCTAGTGGTGTATTATTTTTTTACAAAATAAGTGCACCTTTCTTCCTTTCATTTGGTTCCACTCGAAAGCAATCCAAATTCCCTCCTTACTTCTTTTAGCGTTCATTTCACAATTAAAGTGCTTTAAGAGGTAAAAAGATCAAAACAACGTCAATTAAGAATAAAAAAGGTATAGGCTTGTAATGTGGGTGCCAAATAAAAGCCTATAGGCTCAAAATAATTAACTAAGGATAGATTTTATTTGTGATAAGCATTAAGCTCAAAAAGAACAAAGATAGCCTAAAATCATTTTTCAAACCGAGTCTCACCTAAAATTTCGCTTCAACTCACATACCAAGCAAGTTCTAGACACAAGTACAATGACATGGACTACACAAAAATCTCACTTTACACATGACACATGACTCACTAAGGACGGTTTCATTCTGACTCTCAAACTAATGTAAATATTCACGAAGCCATAAGTTATTAAGCATTAAGCACAAAGTGAACATAAGTTAAGAAATGTGACGTAGGCATCACAAATATGTTATGCAAATAACCAAGGCATCATAAGTAATTTTAGCACATAGGGAAGATACTACACATGCCAAAGCCTAAATATGTTACTATCAAACAATTCAAGGGTGCCTAGGAATCTCATCTTTCTTCCTCCAGTTTTTCCTAAGTTCTACTAAAAAAAAAAAACGAAAAACTACTACCCGGTTCAAACTATATCACATGGAAAAGAACCGAGGCACAAAGAAAAACCACGGGGGATTATTACTACCTAAAGGAAACTAAAAAACATATTTTTGGATTTTTGTTTAGAATTTAATCCCTCAAGAAAACTGTCTGGGAGATCCATCATCGGGAAAAGTCCAATTTTTTTACTTTTTTTTTCAATTTTTCTTAGGAACTACTAAAACACTACACAACTACAAAAACAAAAATAAGAAGTTAACATTTTTCTAACCTACTACTACTAATTATCTAGAGAAGTTCTCCCACCCCACACTTAAAGGAGTGCAGTGTCCCCAATGCACAAATAAAGCAAAAAAATAATGAGGGTAGACAAGAAACTCCCTAAAAGGCCAAAAGTCGAAGCAATAGCGGCTCACGAGATACTCAGACTTCCTCCAGGCATGGTCTTTTGTGTTGGCACCCCACACTTAGTTCTCACCATCTAGCTTGCTTTCGCACTCTTCCAATGGCTTTGCTTCCCATTCTTATAATCCTACAAAACAAAATAGACATTACAACAATAATAAAATAAAAATAAAAATAAAAGAAAGCAGTAACGTTGGATTGCCTCCCAACAAGCGCCTGATTTAATGTCGCGGCACGAAACAGAAACTCGTCTAATCATTGGCAAGTAACACCTTCGAATTTTGACGCTCAAAGTCACCCCCATAATAGTTCTTTACTCTTTATCTGTTCACTAAGAACGTTCTCTCACCACCTAAGACACGCAGCTCAATTGCACCATATGGAGTGACTCACACTACCTCAAACGGGCCTGACCATCTCAATTTGAGCTTCCCCGGAAAGAGTCTCCACCTCGAATTGAACAAGAGAACCAATTGGCCCGGTTCAAACTCGCGGTGGTGGATATGCTTATCATGCCAACGCTTGGTTTTTTCTTTATATAACATGGAATTCTTATACGCATGCAAGCGAAACTCATCAAGCTCGTTCAATTGCATCAACCGCTTTCTACCCGCTAAGTCTGCATCAAAGGTTAGCTTCTTTATCGCCCAATAGGCCTTGTGCTCAAGTTCCACTGGTAAATGGCATACTTTCCCATAAACCAGCTTGTAAGGGGAGGTTCCAATTGGAGTTTTGCAGGTGGTTCGGTATGCCCATAGAGCATCATCAAACTTTGCAGCCCAATCTTTCCTACTTGCACTAACCGTCTTCTCCAGAATATGCTTTATCTCTCTATTTGAGACTTCAACTTGTCCACTAGTCTTAGGATGGTAAGCGGTTGCAACCTTATGTTTGTCCTTGTATTTATCTAAGACATTGTCCAAGCGATTGTACATAAATGGGTGCCCCCATCACTTATCATCACTCTCGGAGTGCCTGACCTTGTAAAGATATGCTTTTTCATAAAGTTGACCACAACTTTGGCATCATTAGTAGGAAGAGCGATGGCCTCCACCCACTTCGACACATAGTCAATGGCTGCCAAAATGTACTTACACCCAGTAGACGAGAGAAACGGACCCATATAATCAATTCCCACACATCAAAAACTAACCTCCATAATATCGTGCAATGGCATCTCATGCCTTTTCGTAATTGTTCTTGTTCTCTGGCACCCATCATATCTCCTCACGAACTCATGGGCGTATTTAAACACCCTAGGCCAATAGACACCGGATTGCAACACTTTAGTTGCCGTTTTGTCACCCCCATGATGACCACCATAAGGCGATGCATGGAAGTCATGTAAGATAGCATTTATTTTAGATTTGGGCACGCATCTTCTCATTAACTGATCAATACAAGATTTGAACAGAAATGGCTCATCCCACACATATGATCTCACATCTCGCAAGAACTTCTTTTTAGCATAAGGTTCAAGATCAGGCAGCATTACTCCACTTGTCATATAGTTCACAAAATCTACATACCATGGAACCTCCCTAGCAGTAATGGCCAACAATTGTTCATCCGGGAATGTTTCCCTGATGACATCTCCCTCAGCTACATCATTCCGAGTTTCTAACTAGGACAAGTGATCAGCCACTTGATTTTCTCTTCCTTTATGATCTCGGATCTCCAAGTCAAATTCCTGCATGAGTAAAACCCAATGGATTAGCCTTAGTTTAGCATCTTTCTTTTCAAACAAATACCTGATAGCTGCGTGGTCTATGTAGACGATGACATTGGTGCCAACCAAATAGGCCCAAAGTTTATCGAACGCCCACACTACAACAAACAACTCCTTTTCTATCATAGTATATTTATTTTAGCGGGAGTGAGAGTCTTGCTTGCGTAGTAAATGGAGTGAAATATTTTGCTCCTCATCTGGCCCAATACGGCCCTAATTGCACCATCATTGGCATCACACATCAACTCAAATGGCTTGTTCCAGTCAGCAACCACTATAATTGGTGCACTCACTAACTTCTTTTTCAGCTCCTCGAATGCTTTCAGACAAGCATCGTCAAACTTGAATGACACATCCTTCTCTAACAACCTGCACAAAGCATAGGAAAATTTTGAGAAATCCTTTATAAATCGGCGGTAAAACCCTGCATGTCCCAGAAAACTCCTAGCTCCTTTCAATGAAATCAATGGTGGCAACTTTTCAATTGCTTCCACCTTAGCCTTGTCAACTTCTAGTCCATCTTTCGACACCTTGTGTACCAGCACCATAAAATGACATTTTTCTCAATTCAGTACCAGATTAGTCTCCTCACACCTGGAAAGCACTTTAGCAAGATTGGTCAAGCATTCATCAAAAGAAGAACCAAACACAGAAAAATCATCCATAAAAAACTCCACAAACCGTTCCACCATATCGGTGAAAATAGCCATCATACACCTTTGAAAAGTCGCAGGTGCATTACACAACCCGAATGTCGTTCTCTTAAATGCATAAGTGCCATAAGGGCATGTAAAAGTGGTCTTTTATTGATCTTCGGGGGTAATAGCAATCTCATTGTACCCCGAATAGCCGTCAATAAAATAATAGTATTCTTGCCCGGCTAACCTGTCAAGCATTTGATCAATGAAGGGGAGAGGTAAGTGATCTTTTCGTGTGGCATTATTCAACTTCCTATAATCTATGCATATTCGCCAACCAGTCACTGTCTTAGTTGGGATTAATTCATTTTGTTCATTAACTAGAACAATCATACCCTATTTTTTAGGTATACATTGAATAGGGCTTGCCCACTTACTATCGGAGATAGGAAATACTATACCTGCGTCGAGTCACTTAATCGCTTCTTTTCTTACCACCTCTTTCATGATTGGATTTAGACGGTGTTGATGCTCCATGCTAGGCTTGTGTCCCTCCTCCATGAGTATTTTGTGCATGCAGATGTAGGGCTAATCCCTTTATGTCATACATTGCCCAACCAATGGCATGTTTGTGCTCCCTCAGCACCCTTAAGAGCTTTTCTTCCTACACTTTAGACAAATGAGAAGAAACAATTGTAGGTACAGTGTTAGAAATTCCTAAATATGCGTAATGAAGGTGAGATGTTAAGAGTTTAAGTTCCAATTTTGGGGCCTCCTCAACTGAGGGTTTAGGGGGCAGGCCGATTGTCCTATCCAGAGGCTCAAATTGGGATCTTTCTCTTATGTATTCGCAGGACGCATCCAGAATTTGAAACATCTCCTCAACCTCTTCTTCAAGTTCCAAGTGATTGAACAATATCAATGCCTTCTCTAGTGCATCTTCTTTAAACGCACTTGGTTTTACATCTGGTTCATTTAGATCCACCACAGAAATCATGGCCAGGTCCTCGTAATGACGAGGCAACTGAATGGCTCGATATACATTGAAGATTGCTTCTTCATTGTCCACCCTCAGGATCATCTTACCTTCTCAGACTTTGATAATTGCATCTCTAGTGGCCAAGAGAGGTCGTCCTAAGATGATAGTAACTAACTCATCAGCCTCAAGTCAAGGATGATAAAATCTGAAGGGAAAATAAACTTCCCAATCTGCAGTAATCAATTACCCCCTCAGGATGAACATAAGATCTATCAACTAACTGTAGCATCGTCGTGGTGGGTCTCGGAGCTCCTAAGCCTAATTTTTTTACCACTAAAAACGGCATCAGATTAATACTTGCACCCAAATCATACAAGGCTCTACCCACATCAATTTCACCAATCCTCACGAGGATGGTAAAACTACCCGGATCTTTAAGCTTTTGTGGAAGCTTATGTTGAATCCTGGAAGTGCACTCATCAGTAAGTGCGGCGGTCTCAAACTTAGTTAACCTTCTTTTATTTTCCACTATATCCTTAATATATTTTGCATATTTTGGGACACGGAGCATGTCCACCAAAGGGATGTTCAAGTGTATCTGCTTCGGCATATCTAGGAATTTGTGAAACGTCTGGTCATCATTCTTCTTTCTCAATCTTTGAGGAAAAGGGGTTGGTACTCTATATGATATTTGCTCAGACTCTATTTTGTTTCTCTCATCTACCTCTACAGATTTTGTCACTCTTTCTTCTTTGAGCCCAGACTGCTCATTTTTCTTCTTAGGCACTTTTACCAACTCTCTCCCATTTCTCAATGTCACTGCATTGACTTGAGGATTTTTCTTTGTACCACTTGGGAGAGCTCCAGCAGGTCTAGCATTCTGATTGTAAGCCATTTGCCCAAACTGCCTCTCTAGATTTCTGAACTATATGCGTAATTGTTGATTCTCAACCCTAACTTGTTGATTCTCAGCCATAACATTTTGATTGTCTATCAATAGCTTTTTCATCATGTTAGTCAAACTCTCTTCTGCTTGTTCTAGGGGTTTAGGTGGCTGATTGTATTTAGCTTGAGTCCTGATATTTCTGATTTCTACCCCAAGAGAAGTTAGGATAATTCCTCTAGTTCGGATTGTATGTGTTACTATATTGAGCATTTTGATTCATTGGCCCTCTAGCTTGTTGCCCCACATAGTAGATGGATTCAGGATTCACGGGGCATATGTCACTTGTGTGACTTTCACCACATAAATCGCAGGAAGTAGACATCTGTTGCATATGCCGCATTTGTTGTGCTTGGTGCACTGTCATTTATTCATCTGATTTGCTAATCTCGCTATATCTGCCCTCATGGCTGAGAAATCATCAAGCTTGATCACACCTGCTGCCTTTTGTTTAAGTGTTCCTCGTGGTTACCCATCTCCTTGCAAATTATTATCATTAGCAGTGAAATTGTTTAGCAGGGTCTGGATCTCACTATACGGTATTGCCATGCAACTAACCCCACATGCTGAGTCAAGATTCATCTTTGATACCTCGTCCAATCCATCAACGGAAGTGTGACCTAACACCTCATCAGTCTAACAATGATGTGGGAAGTCTCTGAGTAGCTTCTTATATTTTTCCATGCTTGGCGAAGAGTCTCGCCATCTCGTTGTTGAAACCCAAGAAACTGGCTCCTCAACAACTTTGTATTCTTAGTGGGAAAAACTTGATTAAGAATTTCCTTTCTAGATCATCCTATTAATGGATTGAGTTCGCAAGATCCTTTTGCAATCATTCCTTAGCTTCCGCTAGCAGTGAAAAGAGAAACAATGTCAGCTTGACATAGTCCTTGGAAACGTTTGGATAATTGTAAGTGTTTGTAATTTTTAGGAAGTTCTGAATGTACCTCTGTGGGTCTTCATGATATTGACCCACATATTGCCCAACAGATTGAATCAGTTGTACCATGTACTGTTTGAGTTCAAAGTGACCCGTGATATCAGGCTTCACAATCGCCTGAGTCATATTAGCCAGATTGGGCCCTGCAGCTTCTATCACCAGATGCTCATCATTAACTGCCATCTCTATTGGTTGTGGTTGAACTACGTGTAACGACCCGATCGGTCGTTTCAAGAGTTTAGCCCCGTTTCCCCCGTTTCTGCTGCATTATATGTGGTTCAGATTCATTATGTTATGTTAGATTGGTTGGCTCGGGTTCGGAGCGATTTTTGGAGAGAAATGAGACACTTAGTCTCTTATCTTGGTTCAATAGTGGAAACGTCAACCGAAAGTTGACTTATTGGTAAACAACCTCGGATTTTGGATTTTATGATTCGGACAGCTTCTTTGGGTGATTTGGAACTTAGGAGTATGTTCGGAATGAATTTTGGATGTCTAGTGTAGAATTAGGCTTGAATTGGCAAAAGTTAGTTTTTGGCAATTTCCGGTCGGCAGGGGAAAATAGGCTATCGGGGTCGGAATGGAATTCTGGAAATTTGAAAAGATTCGTAATGTCCTTTTGGATATGTGTGCAAATTTTTAGGTCAATCGGATGTGTTTTGGTAGGTTTCGGCATCATTGGCGAAATTTAGAAGTTTCAAAGATCATATGCCTGAATTTGATGTAATTTTGGTGTTTTCGTGTTGTTTTTGGTGTTTCGAAGGCTCGATTAAGTTTGAATGATGTTATGGGGTGTGTTGGTATGATTGGTTGAGATCCCGGGGGCCTCAAGTGTATTTCAGATGCTCAAACGGACATTTTTGGTCTTTGGGAGATTGCTGGTTTTTCTGGTGTTGTAGCAACAGTGAATTGTTCATTGCGATCGCGTGAGTTCATCTGCGATCGCATAGAGTAAGTTGAGGCCAGGTGGATTTTTGTGAATTGTGATCGCGTATGCAGGAGTGCGATCGCGTAGTATGAGCAGTCTTGGTCACTGCGTTCGCATGGTATGGTTGCGTTAGCATAGTAGAGTTGGAGTGGCAGTGTGGTGCTGGAATTTTCTCTATGCGATCGCATAGAGCTGGTCGCGATCGCATAGTTGTGAGAAGTGGTTCTTCGCGATCGTATAGGTGTTTCTGCGATCGCATAGGGTTAGTTTGGTTGGGAAAAATTTTGTTCTTCGCGATCGCGTGGCTTCTTCCGCGATCGCATAGAGGTAAGTAACGATTGTAACTCTAAACCTGAGTGTATGACACCCCGATATTTGACATTTGTTGTGGTAAATAAGGTGACGCACATGCTAGGTGACGAGCGTGGGGGCGTGCACCGATAGATATTGTGACTTGGTCCGTCCCGTAGCGACTATTAGGCCGCGTATTCGATTTGAAACCTTATGATATCCTGTATTTTAGAAATTTATACTTGTATATGGGCTGTGACCCATGATTGGGGCCTTGTGCCGACCTGCATAGACCCTCAAGGGTATTTTCCATGATTGGGGCCTTGTGCCGACCTGTTTAAACCCTCAGAGGTACTTTTACACTATCCTGATAGAACAATTGTGAACACAGTCATGTTTCCGAATTGTTGTTATTTTTGTTGTTATCACACTGCTTTGAAAACTCTCAGAAGTATTTTGGGCTGAGACCCGTGAGTTGAGATGAATTGCCTAAGTGGCTTGTGAGGGTGACCCAGTCAGGCCGAGAGCCGAGTATGTGAGGATGGCTATGGATTGGGCTGCACACCGCAAAAATATATATATGTTAGGCCGAGCGTCGAGTATATGAGGGCAGTTATGAGTATATATGTGGTGAGGCCGAGAGCCGACTATGTGAGTATGAGGGCAGTTATAAATATATATGTAATGAGGCTGAGGGTCGATTATGAGAGGATATTTATGGATCGGGCTGCACGTCACAGCAATATATATATTATATGTGGATCGGTCTGCACGCCGCAGCAATATATATATTATTATATGTGGATCGGGCTGCACGCCGCAGCAATATACATTATATATGGATCGGGCTGGACGCCGCAACAATATATATATATATTGGATCGGGCTGCACGGCAGCAATATAGCGCTTGGGCTGAAGGAGCCCCTCCAGGAGTCTGTACACCCCAGTGAGCGGAGTCGACTATTATATGGATCGGGTTGTACGCCAAAGTGTATGTTATATGGATCGGGTTGCACGTCGCAGCAATATACATTATATATGGATCGGGATGCGTGCCGCA
>ML325898.1:0-12926 GCA_005239505.1 Nicotiana paniculata | reverse complement strand
ATATATATATATATATATATATATATATATATATATATATATACGTATGGGAGCGGGATGTACGCCACAACAATTGGTATATGGTACCTGATGAGTGAGAGTGCTGAGTGTGAGCATTGACTTATGAGAGTAGAGTCACGACTGACTGAGAGGCTTGCCCGAGAGGCTTTATTGTAAGTAATATTGTGCCCGAGGGGCTTATATTTTATGAAACTACTGTTTTTCACTCTTCTTTACACTAAGCCTCTGATGATAAATGTTTTTATACGAGATTTTTAAATGGAAACAGGAGTTTTATCAAATACTCGAAAATGTAAATTCCTGACTTGATTTACTTATTTCCACAGTCGCTTATTATACAGATTTTCATGATTTATAAATGCTCGTCACTACACTCATATTTTTAGATACTTTGGTTACTTACTGAGTTGGCGTACTCACGTTTCTCCATGTTCTTGGGAAGGTATATAATTTGTTCATCTCATTCTGCTATTATTAAATATGCTAATTTAGGGAAATTATGATATATATATATATATATATATATATATATATATATTGATAGTCTGAAAATGGTTGGCTAGCCTAGTTCCACGATAGGCGCCATCACGGCCAGTTGTGAGTTGGGGTCGTGACAAGTTGATATCAGAGCGCTAGGTTACATAGGACTCAACAGTCATGAGCAGGTTTAGTAGAGTCTTGCGGATCAGTATGGAGACGTCTGTACTTATCTTCAAGAGGCTACAGAACCCTTAGGAAAATACCACATTCTTGAATTCTTGTCGTGCGAATCCATTTTATTCAGCCAAGAGCGTATCTCTTGAATTCCTTCCATGTATTTGAACACGCCCGAGAGCGCTTGGTATCAGCTGTGCATCGACGGCTTGTGAGTTCCATGGATGAGATGTGATTTTGGCGTGTTGGTAATGGGTCAGTCTGGAGGACTTGAGGCCGGATTCATTCTTTGGCTTGAGTGCTGAGACTTCGTTGTGTGAGCACATGTATTTTGGGACTTATATGTTCGTTGATGTCCTTATTGACGGGACTTTGTGGTTGGATGCCTATGTGGTGAGTGTGATTTGATGGTTAGATGTGTTCAGACTGTGATTTCTAACAAAAAGTGTGGCTGGGAAAGTGGCGAGAACTATTGAGTGTTTGATTTCCATCTCAATTTGGTATATGACTTCGAGTTGTGAGTGTATTGGAAGACCTCTCATGTAGTTCAGTTGTGGAGCGGAGCGGATCTTTCTGTTGAGTTATGAGTTCCTAGTGATGTCTTTTGGGATAATCATTGCCCCAGTAGAGTTCGTGTATTTGATTAACGGTGTATTCCAGCCGTATTAGAACTTCTTTGTTATTGTATTCGTTAATGGCATCCTGGCGTATACGCGTAGCTAGTGGTAGCATATTCCTATGTTTCATCACATTTTGCCCATTTTCTGGATATGCCCCGTGAGCCTTCAGTTACATCTGTTCATGTGTCGACTTCGGTGGGCGATAATGTTGTTGTGGACCGTGTGTATCGGTCGTGTGTGATATCTATTGGGGGTCTGGAGACCCCCAGACCCCGAGTGGACCTACTGTTACTCAGCATGGTCGATTTTGATGTGATATTGAGCATGGACTGGTTGTCTCCATGTTATGCCGTTCTTCATGGTCACGCTAAGACCGTGACCTTAGCTATGCCACGTTGTTCGAGGGTTGAGTGGAGAGGTTCTTCTGATTATGTGCCTAGCAGGGTGATTTCCTACCTGAAGGCTCAGCGTATGGTTGAGAAGGGGTGTTTATCGTATCTGGATTTTGTGAGGAATGTCAGTGGTGAGACTCCCGCTATTGATTCGGTTCCTGTGGTCCGTGACTTTTCGGACGTGGTTCCTACAGACCTGCCAGGCATGCCACCTGACAGGAACATTGATTTTGTTATTGACCTAGTGCCAGGCACTCAGCCTATTCCTATTCCACCTTATCGTATGGCACCAGCGGAGCTAAAGGAAATTAAAGGATCAGCTTCAGGAACTCTTAGATAAGGGGTTCATTCGGCCTAGTGTGTCACCTTGGGGTGCACCAGTGTTGTTTGTAAAGAAGGAGTATGGTTCTATGCATATGTGTATTGATTATCGGCAGTTGAACAGGGTTACGGTGAAGAATCGGTGTCCCTTGCCTCGTATAAATGACTTGTTTGATCAGTTGCGGGGTGCCAGGGTATTTTTCAAGATTGACTTGCGTTCCGGCTATCACTAGTTGAAGATTCGGGGTCCAGACCTTCCGAAGCCTGCTTTCAGGACTAGATATGGTCATTATGACTTTCTGGTTATACCATTCGGGATGACCAATGCCCCAGCAGCCTTTATGCACTTGATGCGCCATGTATTCCGGCCTTATCTCGTTTCTTTTGTCATCGTGTTTATTGACGACATATTGGTGTATTCCCAATCTCGGGAGTGTCATGAGCAGCATTTGAGAGTTGTGCTTCATACCTTGAGGGAGAAGAGATTGTATGCAAAATTTTCGAAGTGTTAGTTCTGCCATCAGCGTCGGGTTCTTATACTGCATATTGTCATGCCTTGAGGGTAGACGTTGTTTGTGTTTAGATGCAGGAGGATGTAGTGATTGCGTGATAGTTATGATCTTCGGAAGTGTAGAGAGAGATATCAGTTTGAGGCTAATCCGGCAGGGGTATCTCCTGCGGGTTGTCCTGGGGTGTGTGATCCTTATGTTGTTCGGTAGTAAGTTCTCCTCTACCAGTAAATGGTATATGTTGCAATTGAGTTTGGAACGCTTGTGGAAGTTGGCATGACTATTACAATGGTGAGTGCGAGATTTGCAGATGACTTGAGATGTTAGACGGGTTGTGTTATTATGGGCATTGTGAGTTATTGTTTGTCTTGATAGTTGGCTTTGAGCCAAGTGGGGGAGTCTGTTAATGATACGTTGATTGCACGATTATGTGCCGTATTGGTTTCAGTTCGAGGTATATTGGTAGATTAGTTATGACGTGCAGAGGTGGAGTCTGGGAATGACTCGAGTAATGAAAATTCTTCGATACAGGTCGTAATGTACTTTATTGAATAAATGGGTTCTATTGAATGATTGAATATTAAGGATGTGCTATGTGTTCTAGCAGTGGAATTGAGATCAGATATAGTAATTTGTGCGCTTCATGGACTTCAAGACGGAGAGTTCTCATAAACAGGTTATTTTGTGGTAGTGAACTGTGAAGATGCGAGCAAGGCTAGTCGGATGTTAGTATGTACCATGATTCAGTCATTGTGAACTTTTTGGTAATTTATCTATCTGTCGTGGGTGAACAGAGTTGATTCAAGGTTATTGGTAGGCCCGTATGAGTGTGTGTTCTGCACCGAGCCGGAATTGCTGACTCCTAATTTTTATTTTTGAGGAATGTACCATTTGATTGTGACTGATTTTATTCATGCTCTGGGGTGATCTACGAGCTACCCTTCGGTGTTGCGAGGCGTGGTGATTGTTAGTTATATGCACTTACGGTGCGGGTTTATTTGGGCTTTATAGCGGGATCTGAGTAAGGTAAGTATTTAGGTATTGCGAGATTGAGGCGTATTGATTATGCACTTTCTGATTCGTATGGCGTGGCATCGTCCTGTTTCCCCATGGTTATGGAAATGAACTTTGAGTACTTGATATCGAATTTCGAACGGTTATTGTTTTTTAGCAAGGTGGCTTGTAGTATTTCATGTGGACCAGCGTTTGGATGAAATCGCGCAGTATAGCGGAGGTTATGTAGGGGTATGACCCTTGGTATTGGATTCGTCTGTATCAATTTTTGCGATGTGTGCCAGGTTTTTAGCATGATTTTGGGATGGTAATTGTTAATGGCGGAATAATCCTCCCGTGTGAATCTTTCATATAATTTGATTACTTTGGGATGTTATATTGAGTGCGCGAGTTGCACAAGTTATGGCTTCGAATTTTATCGATGGTTCATGTCATCAGAGTGGTTGTGTTGGATGAGAAGAGGTCATTGGACCTAGAATGAATGTTGTCAGAAGTGTCTACAACATAGTTGGAAGGGTAAACATCGGGAGTCGGCTTAGAAATCTGCTATATTTCCTGTTTGTGAATGGGGAGCTTCATGTCTGATTGATCGGACGAATGGTTGTTAGTTTCTACGTGTTTTTTTATCATCGGCAATATATGAAGGTGTTAGAGCGAGGAATTTCTTAATAAGAGGTTATGTATCGGTATTGAGTTATTCTGAGCAATTAGTATGGTTAAGAGTTATCGCTATAAGTGTTTGAGTCATGCAGTGTATTATGTGATTTCATCTGGGGTGCGTATATGGCTTGACCCAGCAAGTTCAGACCTGTTCAGTTTATAGTTGTAGATATTTGATCTTGTATATTACTTCAGAAGTGGAAATTTGGTTCTAAGGGTTATGGGTCAGGTTGGATTTTGAAATTTCAAATATGTTGTGTTATTGGACCTATATGGGGTTGGGTGACGTGGGATCACCCCGGTTATGTGCATGGCAGGCTACGTGGCAGCTTGATGGTGTTGGAGAACAAATCTTGGCACGTTCAAGGACGAACGTATGTTTAAGTGGGGGAGGATGTAACGACCCAGCGGGTCGTTCCGAGAGTTTAGCCCCGTTTCCCCCGTTTCTACTTCATTATATGTGGTTCAACTTCATTACGTTGTGTTATATTGGTTGGCTCGGGTTCGGAGTGATTTTTGGAGAGAAATGAGACACTTAGCCTCTTATCTTTATTCAATAGTGGAAAAGTCAACCTCGGATTGCGGATTTTATGATTCGGATATCTTCGTTGGGTGATTTTGGACTTAGGAGTGTGTTCGGAATGAAGTTTGGATGTCCGGTGTAGAATTAGGCTTGAATTGGCGAAAGTAAGTTTTTGGCGATTTTTGATCGGCAGGGGAAAATAGGCTATCGGAGTCGGAATGGAATTTCAGAAGTTGGAAGAGGTTCATAATGCCATTTTGGATATGTGTGCAAATTTTCAGGTCAATCGGATGTGTTTTGGTTGGTTTCGGCATCATTGGCGAAATTTAGAAGTTTCAAAGTTCATAGACTTGAATTTGATGTAATTTTGGTGTTTTCGTGTTGTTTTTGGTGTTTCAAAGGCTCGACTAAGTTTGAAAGATGTTATGGGGTGCGTTGGTAGGATTGGTTGAGGTCCCGGGGGCCTCGAGTGTATTTCGGATGCTCAAACGGACATTTTTGGTCTTTGGGAGATTGCTGGTTTTTCTGGTGTTGTAGCGGCAGTGAATTGTTCATTGCGATCGTGTGAGTTCATCCGCGATCGCGTAGAGTAAGTTGAGGCCAGGTGGATTTTTGTGAATTGCAATCGCGTATGCAGGAGTGCGGTCGCATAGTGTGAGCAGTCTTACTTCTCAGACTTGTTGCAGGAGAGGATTTGTATTAGACAGTATCAGCTCTTAGATGCTCATGGAAATTGACTCCAGGTTCTCGGGAAGGTGTATAATTTGTTCATCTCATTCTGCTATTTTTGATATATATATTGATAGTCTGAAATGGTTGGCTAGTCTAGTTCCACGATAGGCGCCATCACGGCCAGTTGTGAGTTGGGGTCGTGACACTACGATGTCCAACTCTCTTTCAATTCTAGTTCTAACTTTGACTTCCCTCCCCACTCTATGAAGTGTTTGTTCTATTTCAAGATCAAGAGGAAGGAGATTGTTTGCTCTTCTACTCCTCCGCATTCAAGAGAAGAGCCTGCGTTATCTCAAATAAAGCAAACTAAGAATTAAAACTTAAACAAATAACGAATAAAAGCTTAACTTAAAAGCTTAACTTAAATAAACAATCAACAATTAATTCCCCGACAACGACGCCAATAACTTGTTGGTTCCCCAAGTACACGCAAGTATACGTGGCCGTCAAGTAATAAAGTGACTCAAAAGTCAGATGTTGAACCCACAAAGACTTAGATCAATCGTTAACTAAGAAAACTAAAATAAGTTAATTCTCCAAAGATAATCAAGAGTGATGTTTTTCTATTAATCTACTATTGCGGAAATTAAACAAGTAACAACTGATTTACCAAGAATGCAAATGTGTATGATGAGATTTTTAATTCAGAGTAGATGAAAATCCCAGGGTTGTGGTTGGTTTATCAATCCTATTAAGTTCAATAATCACACTCGTTAATTCAGATTATCTATGGTTGTTAATTAACCGAATCGTTTATATGAATAGCATGTTCCCACAATACTACTCGCCTATCCACAATATATCAATCCTATATTCCTATGGTATTGAGTCTATCATGAACGAATATAATATGGTATTCAACTAAGCTAGATTGTTAGGTATACTCCTATCCTAACCGCGAAATCGTTCTCCGAGCCACGGGTTCAGAAACAAGCCCTTTTTAATTCTTTTCTAATCTAAACATGGCATTCCCAAGCATAGCATAGATAGTAGAGTGAATTTGTAGCTATAATAATTCACAAGTTAAAACTAGAATTAAAGAAACAACCACAAGATGATAATCTGAATTAACGAAGATGTAATTAATAAACATTAATAATCATGCCAACCACAACCCAATAAACTAGAGTGATTAGCCACTCATGTTCGTAGTAACAATTTTCCAAGCATCTTACATAAACAAAATACAAAGAAATGATGAAGGAATGAAGAACTCAGTGATTTTCTCCTCCAAAAGTTGTTCTGCGTGATGTTCTTGCCTCCTGTCGAAAGATCCCCTAAAAATGGTGTTTAAAGATTATTTATATATTCAGGGAAAAGGCCTAGACTAAATAACCAAGTCCAAACCAAAAGGGAGACGAAATAGGCTTGAAACCCGGAACACGCGAAGCATCTCGCGATAGGCCGTGCCTAGCAAGCTCAAACGCGCGGAAAAATCTCGCGTCAGCCCTCGCCTCGCGAGCTTATACGCACGAAAGTATCTTGCTCTCAAATATGTGACGCGATCTTAAATGCGAGAAAGTTGCATCGCGTCGCCTGGCTTCTCCAATTTGTTGTTAGTGTGCTGCCAATTTACTCTTCCTCCCAAGGGGCTTTTCCCTAAGTTTTCCGCTCCAAGTAATGTCTTTGTGTCTCTTTGTTTAATTTACCTTCATGCATTTCATCTCATTCATCCTAATTGATCATTTTTTAACCCATTAACATAGACAACTTCCTTTCCAATTAGTATGAACTCGTTTGAATGCTCCAACAAATAATTTTCTCCAATTTTGTTATTTTTGGTTCACAATCTCTCGTCAATGTACATGCATTATTTATTAACACTCCAAATAAGTATAAAACTACATAATCAAACTAATTTAGGCATTTTCAATATCAAATATAATCAAAGACCGGTCAAAATGCAGGTAAATTAGTGTCAAAACATATGAAAATATGTCCAACATCAGTCTTGAGGTACTATTTTGCTTTTATTTTTCAGATATGCAAGTTATATGCATAAGCAACTACTCAAATTTCATAAAAATGGAGTAATATTTTTAGGCCCAACATTCTTCCAGATGCTGATATTTTCATATAATAAGTGTGACATTGATACTATTATATAATCAGAAAAGAAGATTCATCCGTAAATATGGAGTAATAGAACAAGCAGTAAAGTCCAAATAATAAAAAATGCCCTCTCTTTAAAGATAAATTATTTTCGCTCAAGCATAGATAATCAAAAATAAAAGTAACTCTGATTGTTATGGGTATCTGAGTGTTGACATTAGTACGTAGTTAGTTCATCCAGAAATAAATAAGATAGCACGTATATTACAACACTATGAATCTGTCTCCACTATCCTAGTTAGGTGTATATGCAAAATATTTTATTTGGATGTACATTAAATTACGATTCAAGCTGTGTAAGTTGCGGCTTACACAAACATAAATCAATGATATAGACATGATTTTCATCGAGAAATTCAAAACATAAAAAAATAAAAAGGGCAGTCCGGTGGATTAAGATTCTGCTATGCGCGGGGTCCGGGAAAGGGTTGGACCACAAGACGCATCCTTATCCTGTACTAATTTTAGCAAGCAGGTGTTTTCACGACTCGAACCTGTGATCTCCTGGTCACATGACAGCAACTTTACTAATTACACCTAGAATTTAAGAAAATTTAATATCTAATTTATATAAATATTTTGATCTAATATAAGCAATACTATTATTTTTATGACGGGGTTTGAATGAACTCCTTCTGCCCATGTTTAATGAAAAAGTAAGATTTTTAGTCAAAGCCTGTTTTTAGAAGAACTCGGGTTACTGATAACCAAAAAATTCCTTACTTTTTCAATAAATTGTTTGAAAGGAAATAAAATTGACAAAGAGATATTTAAATGATTGATTGAAAGCAAAAGAAAGTAATTATATTCCAATATAAATCAGAACGTGACTTTACAAGTGAAATTCTCTTCCCTTATATAGGGATTTACAAATATAACATTTCCTTGTTTTTATGGCTGAATAATTATGAGCATTAATGATATTAATGAACCGTTATAATTGACAATCGTAACCATTCATGAAAATTCTGTATCGATTCTGATTCTCCTTCCTCATTAATTGGAGGTTCGTGAATCTTCCCTTTTTCCTGTCTTGATACATTATGTCTGTGTCTCTTCATTGACTGATTTAGGCTCGAGCATAAGCGCCCTTTCATCTCGTGAATGATTTGCTCGTACCTATTATAGCTCATACATCTTTTGATTGTAATATTCCAGTTGTCATCTTCTCATTGTTCCACGTATCATACGTTGTCAGCCAGATCTAAGTCCACGTGTATTATTTATTTTCCACTAATACAGATAGTCCCCCCCCCCCCCCCCCCCCACTTGCCGAATATTCTGCAATTGAATATTTGGGAAGTGATATGTATTTATGGAGGGAATTTTTTGTCGCCGTTTCCCAAGCATCATGGAATTTTCTTCAGAACCAATCCGTCTTATGTCACTTTCATTTAATGAATGTGCCACGTGGTTGTCGATGATTGGATCTGTGACTTCTCAACGCTTTTTAGGGCTTTACTGCGGCTGCGTCAATCACGAAGTGACTGTTTAATTATGATGTTTCATCATGAATTACTTTATATAACAGTTTCTTCTTCTTATAAATACCTCTTGTGACTTAGATTTCACAAAACCTTCATCCTACAGTGTTCTTCTTCTTCACCCATTCTTATTCTTCAGCACGTACTGCTTCATTAGTTCCTTATACAATCATGTCTTCATCAAATCTCGGTCCTCGCGAAGCGGTTATTGTTGATGAACTTCCCCCTTCATCTACTCCTGTTAGGAGTAGAAGAGGTGGTAGATTGCATAGTTTAGGATCTTTGTCTATTCGTGGTTCTACTTCTCAAACCAACATTGTTACTCCTTCTTCTTCTAGGACTAGGGCTTCTTCAACCCATAGACCTTCTGCCAGAAATAGGGAATTAAGTGAACCCATTCGTGAACCTACGGTTGATGAAATCATTCCTCAAGAATTTTCCTTCTCCTCTGATCGTGAATCGATTAGGAACCAAGTTACTTCTATGGCTTCCCATGATCGTTCCAATATTTATCCTTCCCAAATTAGTAATGGTTTGATTACTCTTGTTCGAAGAGAATGCTACTGGAAATTTGATTTTCCAGTTTTACTTCCTGGTTCAAACCAAAGGATAACTTCGTATCAGGCTGGTTATTCCTTTGTTTACACATATCCTTTTACCTTAGGTTTCAGACCACCTATTGACCCAGTGATCATAGAATTTTTTTGTTTCTTTAATGTTTGCTTAGGACAGATTAGTCCTATCATCTGGATAGTTGTTGTATGTCTTCGATACCTATCCAGTTTGGCTTTCTTACCCTTCACCTTTCAACACTTGCTTCATCTTTATTCCCCTAAGTTATTTCGTTCAGGGGTCTTTACTCTCGTGGCCAGAAGCAAAAGGGTTTTGGTTAGCCCTGAAGATGACAGAGATCGTGGCTGGTATGCCCGTTTCGTTGCTGCTTCCACAAGTGGTTTGGTGGGTGAAGAAAATATGCCCTTTCCAGAAAAGTGGAATTTTGCACGTAAGTTTTTTTTTCTTTTTTTTTCTTGTATAGGAATAAAAACTTTTAATCTCGTGGCTGTTTTTTTTTTCTTTTTAGCAGCCATGGAAGTTTTTGAGGAAATACCAAACTTCGGTGCTTGGGTAGAGAAATTATTGTCGGATGCTCCTATGGAAAGAAGGTCTTGGAAATACTTTTCTCATAGGATTGGATGAAAAGTCAAGACTCACGGTATTCTTCTCTATAATTTTTCTCCCTTCCTTTGTATTTATTTAGGAGTTACTAACTTTTCTCCTCTATTAGGGTTTCCTATTCAAGATGTTAGTCCCGCATCTATTACTTCGTCAAGACTCTCAATGTCCCTTGCTCAAAAGATGATTTTGAGTTCTTCATCAAAGCGAAAAATAGACGGAGCCCGTGGCTCTGAAGGTGAAGAGGAACAAGAAGAGGGTTCCTTAGTGCGCAGGCCTCGTGCTAGGAGGCACGTTATTTTGGATGATGAAGCCACCCCTCCTCCAAGTTCAGTTCCTTTGAATGAGCCCGAAAGCGCTACTTTAGTGAGCTCAGATGAAGAGATGGATGTTGCCCCTCGTGACTCTACCGATCAACTATTTTCTCGTGGATTTGATAGTGAAGATTTTGGTCTTGTTTCTGAAGAATTACCCCTTGTCTCTTTTCCCATGTCAGTCCCCATTGGTTCTCAGTTTACCGCTCTTGTTGTTGCTGCTACTACTCCTCTCGTGGTTGTTTTCACTTCCTCAACTGTCCCTATTGCTACCACATCTCATGTTGAAGCTACTACTTCTAGTAGCAATAGGATGATGAAAAATGTTACCATAGAAGTCCCTGAAGATGGTAGTATGTTGAAAAAATCTGGTCAAGCCGACGTATGGTTGAAACCTCTACTTGTCCCAGTTGAGAAGTCGAAGTTGGAAAGCCACAACTCCTTGACATGGATGAATGATATTGTTCATTCATCTTTGAAGGTTCAATTCTTAGTTTTTTTCCTTTCTTTTCCTCGTGGTTACTTACTTTTGTTTGACAATCGCTTCTTTCTTTTCTTTTGTAGATCAACTTGATAGGAACGGAGCTTATGAAGAGAATTGTCCATACTGAGTAGCTAGTTAACGATTATCGTACAGAGGCGGACAACTGGAAGGAACAATACAAGGGTCTTCAGTTGGAGAAAGAATTTTAGACGAAGAGAAGTGTTCTTTGGAACAACAAGCAAGGGTGATGGCGGAAGAATTGGCAATTGAAAAAGCCTCTTCTGATAAGGTCCAGGTCTTGGAGAGATCCCTCGTCCCATTGAAGGCTTCTTATGATGCTTCTTTGGTTGAAAGAGAAGAGTTGAAGGCTGAAATTGACCAGTGGGAGAGAGATTATGAAGCCCTTGAAGATAAATCAACACTTGATGTAAGTTGGGCTTTTTTGAATACGCGCCTCGAGACTTTGATAGAGGCTAGCCAAGAAGGCTTTGACTTGAATGCTGAGATTGCCAAGGCTAAGGAAACAATTGAAAAACTCAGCAAAGTCAGAACTTTTCCTCACCTGAGGTCGGCGTTCTCGAAGGTGATGAACTTACTCCTGGTGAACTTTTACCCCCTGGTTCATTTTGGGGTTTATTATCAAACAAATATCTTGGTTTTAACTAAGTTTATACTTAGTTTTATCCAGGTTTAATATATAATATTTCATTTGAGTTTTTGTTTATCTTTGACTTGCATTTAAAAATTCTTTAATATTTCGTGATTTTGGTATAAACACGAATTTTATAAAAGAGGGCCCTTTTATAAATGACACTAATGAAGAAGACGTCTCAACTTCATATTGGTGTAAGTATATGAAAGAAGTAGGAAAATACATATTTCGAAGAAATTTCTTGAATAATTTCAGGAAGTTTCATATTTTGAACTTTTAAATTATGTAACACTTTTTATGTATTCAAGTAACTTTTTGTACAACATCTACAACTCTTTCATAATTGTTTTTCTTAAAACAGATTTCATAAAATTCTAGGGTATATTTTGCAACCCATGACTAATCATTGACCTTAACCTAAGTACTCGTAGGATCTTATAATTTACATCCGCGAGTTTACACTTTATCAAAGCTTATTACAAAGATTTTTGAATCAGGATTTTTTTTGGCTCTTGATTAGCTCTTGACTTTTGATTTTTGGGTTGATCCAGGCTTGACTTGAATTCTGACTCTTTTAGTCTTCTTTTCCTTCGATGTATTGGTAAAAAAGAGTTTCACACGTAAGCCATCTTTTGAAACTAAGCCAGTCACGTGGACACAGGAAAACACGACAGCTGGATGAGATTCTTGGAAGAGGTACGGTACAAAGAGGCACGGTTCAGTAAACCCATGAACTTATCAATCACGGGAAACACAACTTGATCAAAACGGGAGAGAGGCACGGTCAGAATGAATCTAGACAAAGCTACGGTCAGATTCAAGGACTCACAATTGATTACTTNTACAGCTTGTAAAGGCATCTGATTCCCGAATACAATTAACTTTGATTTTTTATATTTCTGCAATACTGTCTATTATTCATTTTTCTCCATTACCTTGATTATCAATAACTCGTATTCATCTTAAAAATAAGCTTTAGTCAAAGGGTCTAATTCTTTGGTTAAACAGATTGGTTCTGCTACCGGGAATCTGATAATCTTTGTTTACTTTTCAAGTGAGATCCTCTAAATTATGTCAAATTCCAATGACAACAACCAGCAAAGGAGTGGAACCCCAGTTCCATCGCCTTTAGGAACTCCACGGGGTTCGAGGGAACAATCCCTAGAAAGGTCCAATAACAACAATGGTGATAATGATAAAACTGTGGAACAAGATCGTGCAAAGCAAATGATTGCAGAGTATGTGAGCCAAGCTTTGCAAG